>JAGSMU010000118.1:0-122699 GCA_029286865.1 Teinopalpus imperialis
CCCCAGAAGAAAGAGGCCACGGTTGTCGCGTTGAGGAAGCCCAACAAGGGGACTACACGCACCCAAAGTCATACAGACCGATTGGGCTATTGCCTGTATTAGGGAAACGGTGAAAAGCTGGTCATCAATAGATTAAGATGGCATACCATACGCAGCATTAATACTAAGCAGTATGGTTTCATGCCATAAGGGTACCGAAGACTCCTCTATGACATGGAGGTCATAAAAGCTGCTAAAACAGAAAAAGCCTGAAGTTATGGTTTCCCTTGACATGAGGGCCTTCTGATACGCGTGGTGGCCGGCAATTCGCATAAGACTGCTGCTGAAACTGGGTGCCCTACAACCTGGAGACGACTCTTGGACAGCTATCTTAAAGATAGATCGGTCCGAGTCAGATATGCAGGGCGGAGGACCCAGCAGACGACTAAGGGTGCGCAGGCTCAATCGGGGACCAACTTCAGGAACCTGCTGCTGAATCCACCACTGGGGAGTTGAGGAGGGGGCATCACTGTCAGGCGTTTGCGGACGATGTGGTGCTGGATTGTCTCCGGGCATGAGTCAATAGAGTAATAACGGCCAATGTTGCCCTCCAACATGTTCACGAGTGGGGAGTAAGAAATAAACTTAAATTTGCTCCAAATAAGACCAAGGCTATGATAATAACAAATAAACAAAAAGACACTCCACTCCTGAGCATGGGGGTGACATTGAATACCCCGGGAAATAAAATAATTTGGATTGACGGTATCGACAGTACTCACATTCAACACACATGTTAAAAACGTGCCGTCGGGTGCAGAGCCTGTATGGACGACTGTCAAGAACAGCGAAAGTGCACTGGGGCCTAGGACTCGAGGTGAACAGACGATATACGTAGTGGCATTAGAGCCTACAGTGATGTACGCAGCAAGTGTAAGCAACAGCCACTATGAAAATAAAAATAAGCAAAACCGCTAAATGAAATGCAGCGCGGCTTCGTGCAGAAAATCGTCAGGGCATATAGAACAGTCTCAATTTAACTCGGCCCCTGATAATTTGCTGGATTGCTGCCCATCGATAAGGAGAATACGAGAGCCGCTCTTTCTACGAGGAGAAAAAGGATACTCAAGGAGAATTGTAGGAGACCGAGACATCGAGAGAAAGAGTACTCTACGCCAGGTAACAATCACTGCATCCGGCAAGTCAGATTGAAATAAAATCTGATGTCTGGTGGAAGGTGCACAAATCAACCAGGATACAGTACGGATCTAACTTACACCGACGGAAGCAAGATTATGGGGAAAGAAGTGGCAATATCCGTTTGGCAGGAGTGGCCGAAAAGAGTACCCGGAAGTTTAAACTGGAAAACTTTTACAGTCTACCAGGCGGAATTATTGGCCATCTTGGAGGCCACGATATGCACTTGGCAGTTCTGGCACGAGTTTAGTTTCTTCGGCTATACCGTGACTCCTCGAGATCGGCACTGCAGACGGTGGAGTTCAGATTACCCTCCATCCCCTAGCTGGAGGCTGGTGAAAGAACATCCAGAAAGCCATGGTCGGGTAAACCGCAGCCCATTCTGCCAAAAGCCCACGCTGGGATGGAGGGAACGGGAGAGAATGACCAATTAGCAAAAGAGTGCGGCACTAAATTTAAAAAGAAGCCAGATCATGGAGCGTGCCCACATCATCTGTCAAGGATAGATGTCAGCCGACGCTGGACGAATGGAATCTTAGGTAAAGAAGGCACCACGGCATCTGGCACCAAAATATTTTTCCTGGACCCATAAAAGCATACCCTGCAATTGTGGGCAATTGGAATTGACTATAGGTCGGCACACAGATCATGACGATGACATGGCGGGTTCTCAGAGTACCTACACAGGTTTAGGTGCAAAGGAGGCCGTCATGTTCTATGATCAGAAAAAGTAGAGGACGTGGAACATATATTGACAGACTGCCCAATATATGAGTGAGAAAAGGAACAAGGACCCATGGAAAGTGGATAGAACAGTCTCAATTTAACTCTAACTCTAACCTAACTTAAATCCTAAATTTAACTTAAATCCCAACTCTAACCTAACTTAAATCCTAATCCTAACTCTTAACTCTAACTAACTTAACTTAAATTCTAACTCTAACTTAAATTCTAACTTAAATCCTAACCTAACTTCAACTTAACTTAAATTTAACTCTAACTCAACCTAACCCAATCCCAACTCCAACCCAACCTAACTCTAAATTTAAATTTAACTTAACTCTTAACTCTAACTCTAAATTTAACTTAAATCCTAACCTAACCTGAATCCCAATCCCAATCCTAACTTAAATCCCAACCTAACCTAATCCTAACTCTAAATTTAACTTAAATCCCAACTTAAATCCTAAATTTAACTTAACTTAACCTAACCTAACCTGAATCCCAACCTAACTTAACTTAACCTAACTCTAACTTAACTTAACTTAACTCTAATCCCAATCCCAACTTAACTTAACCTAACTCTTAAATCCCAACCTAACCTAATCCCAACTTAACTTAACTTCTAACTCTAACTTAACTTAACTCTTAACCTAACTTAACCTTAACTCTAACTCTAATCCCAACTTAACTTAACTCTTAAATTTAACTTAACCTAACTCCAATCCCAACCTAACTTAACTCTAACTTAACTTAACTCTAATCCTAACTTAAATCCTAATCCTAACCTAATCCCAATCCCAATCCCAATCCCAACCTAATCCCAACCTAACCTGAACCTAACCTAACCTGAACCTAACCTAACTTAACCTAACCTAACCTGAATCCCAACCTAACTCTAAATTTAAATTTAACTTAAATCCTAATCCTAACCTAACCTGAATCCCAACCTAACTCTAACTCAACTTAACTTAAATCCCAACCTAACCTGAATCCCAACTCTAACTCTTAACTTAACTTAACTCTAACCTAACTCCAACTCTAACCTAACCTAATCCTAACTTAAATTTAACTTAACCTAATCCCAACTTAAATCCTAACCTAACCTGAATCCCAACTCTAACCTAACTTAAATTCTAACTTAACTCTAACTCAACCTAACTCTAATCCTAACTCTAACTTAATCCCAACTTAACTCTAACTTAACCTAATCCCAACTTAACCTAACTCCAACCTAACCTAACTTCAACTTAACTCTAATCCTAACTTAAATTTAACTCTAACTTCTAACTTAAATCCTAACCTAACCTGAATCCCAACCTAACCTAACCTGAATCCCAACCTAACCTGAACCTAACCTAACCCAACTCTAACCTAATCCTAACTTAAATTTAAATTTAACTTAAATTTAACTTAAATTTAACTTAACTTAACTTAACTTAACTTAACTTAACTCTAACTTAACTTAACTTAAATTCTAACTTAACTTCTAACTCTAACTCTTAACCTAACCTAACCTAACCTAACCTAATCCTAACTTAAATCCTAACCTAATCCTAACTTAAATTTAAATTTAACTTAACCTAACCTAACCTGAACCTAACCTAACTTAAATTTAACCTAACTTAAATTTAACCTAACTTAAATTTAAATCCTAACTCTAACTCTAACTTAAATTTAACTTAACTTAACTTAACTTAACTTAACTTAAATTTAACTTAAATTTAAATTTAAATTTAAATTTAAATTTAAATTTAAATTTAAATTTAACTTAAATTTAACTCTAACTTAAATCAACTTAACTTAACTTAACTTAACTAACTTAACTTAACTTAACTTAACTTAACTCTAATCCTAACTTAAATTCTAACTTAAATTTAACTTAACTCTTAAATCCTAACCTAACTTCCAACTCTAACTTAACTTAACTTAACTTAACTTAACTTAACTTAACTTAACTTAACTTAACTTAACTTAACTTAACTTAACTTAACTTAACTTAACTTAACTTAACTTAACTTAACTTAACTTAACTTAACTTAACTTAACCTAACCTAACCTAACCTAACCTAACCTAACCTAACTCCAACTCTAACTCTAATCCTAACTCTAACCTAATCCTAACTCTAACTTAACTTAACTAACTTAACTCTAATCCTAACTCTAACTCCAACTCTAACCTAATCCTAACTTAAATCCTAACCTAACTTAAATTCTAACTTAACTTAACCTAACCTAACCTAACCTTAACTCTAACCTAACCTAACCTAACTCTAACCTAACCTAACTTAATCCTAACTCTAACTCTTAACCTAACCTAACTCCAACCTAACCTAACCTAACTCAACCTAACTCTAACCTAACCTAACCTAACCTAATCCCAATCCCAATCCCAACTCAACCTAACCTAACCTAACTCTAACCTAACTCTAACCTAACCTAACCCAACCTTAACCTAACCTAACTCTAACCTAATCCTAACCTAACCTAACCTAACCTAACCTTAACCTAATCCTAACTCTAAATTTAACTCTAACTTAACTTAATCCTAACTCTAACTCTAACTCTAACTCTAACCTAACCTAACTCTAACTCTAACTCTAACTCCCAACTCTAACCTAACCTAACCTAAATTTAACTTAAATCCCAACTCTAACCCAACCTAACTCTAACCCAACCTAACCTGAACCTAACCTAACTCCCAACTCTAACTCCAACTCTAACCTAACCCAACCTAACCTAACCTAACCTAACCTTAACCCAACCTAACCTAACCTAACCTAACTCCAATCCCAACCTAACCTAACCTAATCCCAACTCTAACCCAACCTAACCTAACCCAACCTAACCTAACCTAACCTAACCTAACCTAACCTAACCTAACCTAACCTAACCTAACCTAACCTAACCCAACTCTAACTTAACCTAACCTAACCTTAACCTAACTCTAACCCAACCTAACTCTAACCTAACCTAACCTAACCTAACCTAACCTAACCTAACCTTAACCTAACCTAACCCAACTCCAACCCAACCTAACTCAACCTAACCCAACCCAACTCCAACCCAACCTAACTCCAATCCCAATCCCAATCCCAATCCCAATCCCAATCCCAATCCCAACTTAACTTAAATCCCAATCCTAACCTAACTCCAATCCCAACTCTAACTTAATCCTAACTTAAATCCCAATCCCAATCCCAATCCCAACCCAATCCCAACCCAACCTAACTCAACCTAACCTAATCCCAATCCCAATCCCAACCCAACCTAACTCTAATCCCAATCCCAATCCTAACCTAATCCCAACCTAATCCCAACTCTAACTTAAATCCCAATCCCAATCCCAATCCCAATCCCATCCCAACCTAACTCCAACCCAACCTAACCCAACCTAACCCAACCCAACCCAACTCCAACCTAACCCAACTCCAACCTAACTCTAATCCCAACCTAACCCAACTCTAACCTAATCCCAATCCCAACTCCAACCCAACCTAACCTGAACCTAACCTAACTCCAACCCAACCTAACCCAATCCCAATCCCAATCCCAACCCAACCTAACCCAACCCAACTCCAACCCAACCTAACTCCAACTCTAACCTAACTCCAATCCCAACCTAATCCCAATCCCAATCCCAACCTAACCCAATCCCAACTCTAATCCCAACCTAATCCCAACTTAACCTAACCTAACCTAACCCAACCTAACCTAACCTGAATCCCAATCCCAACTCTAACCTAATCCCAACCTAATCCCAACTCTAACTCTAACCTAATCCCAACTCTAACTTAACCTAACTCCAACCTAACCTAACTCCAATCCCAACCTAACCTAACCTAATCCTAACCTAACCTAACCTAACCTAACCTTAACCTAACCTTAACCTAACCTAACCTAACCTAACCTAACCTGAATCCCAACTCTAATCCCAACTCTTAACCTAACCTAACCTAACCTAACCTAACCTAACCTAACCTAACCTAACCTAACCTAACCCAACCTAACCTAATCCTAACCTAATCCCAACTCTAACTCCAACCTAACCTAACCCAACCTAACCTAACTCAACTTAACCTAACCTAACCTAACCTTAACCTAACCTAACCTAACCTAACCTAACCTAACCTTAACCTAACCTAACCTAACCTAACCTTAACCTAACCCAACCTAACCTAACCTAACCTAACCTAACCTAACCTAACTCCAATCCCAACCTAACCTAACCTAACCTAACCTAACCCAACTCAACCTAACTCTAACCTAACCCAACCTAACCTAACTAACCTAACCTAACCCAACCTAACCTAACCTAACCCAACCTAACCTAACCCAATCCCAACCCAACCCAACCCAACCTAACCCAACCCAACCTAACCCAACCCAACCTAACCTGAATCCCAACCTAACCTAACCCAACCTAACCTAACCTAACTCCAACCTAACCTAACCTAACCCAACCCAACCCAACCTAACCTAACCCAACCTAACTCCAACCCAACCTAACCTAACCTAACCTAACCTAACCTAACCTAACCCAACCTAACTCAACCTAACTCTAACTCCAACCTAACCCAACCTAACCTGAATCCCAACCTAACCCAACCTAACCTAACCTGAATCCCAATCCCAACCTAACCTGAACCTAACCTAACCTAACCTAACCTAACCTAACCTAACCTAACCTAACCTAACCTGAACCTAACCTAACCTTAACCCAACCTAACCTAACCTAACCCAACCTAACCTTAACCTAACCTAACCCAACCCAACCCAACTCCAACCTAACCTAATCCTAACTTAAATTCTAACTTAAATCCTAACTCTAATCCTAATCCTAACTTAAATTCTAACTTAAATCCTAACTTAAATCCTAATCCTAACTTAACTTAACCTAACTTAACTTAACTCTAACTTAACCTAACTTAAATTTAACTCTAACTTAACTCTAACTTAACTCTAACTCTAACTTAATCCTAACTTAACTTAACTTAACTTAACTCTAACTCTAATCCCAACTTAACTCTAACCTAACTCTAACTCTAACTCTAACTTAACCTAATCCTAACTCTAACTCTAACTCAACCTAACTCTAACCTAACTCTAATCCTAACTCTAACTCTTAACTTAACTTAACTTAACTCTAACCTAACTCTAACTTAACTTAACTTAACTTAACTCTAACCTTAACTCTAACCTAACTCTAATCCTAACTTAAATCCCAACTTAACCTAACTCTAACTTAACTTAACCTAACTTAACCTAACTCTAATCCCAACTTAACTTAACTTAACTTAACTTAACCTAACTCTAACTCTAACTCTAACTTCAACTTAACTTAACTCTAACTTAACTTAACTTAACCTAACTTAACTTAACTTAACTTAAATTTAACCTAACTCTAACTTAAATTCTAACTTAACTCTAATCCTAACCTAACTCTTAACTCTAACTCTAATCCCAACTTAAATTTAACTCTAACTTAACTCTAACTCTAACCTAACTCTAACTTAACTTAACTCTAACTCTAACCTAACCTTAACCTAACTCTAACTCTAACTTAACTTAACCTAACCTAACTCTAACCTAACTCTAACTCTAACTCTAACTCTAACTCTAACCTAACTCTAACTCTAACTCTAACTTAACTCTAACCTAACTTAACTCTAACTCTAACCTAACTTAACTTAACTTAACCTAACTTAACCTAACTTAACTCTAACCTAACCTAACTTAACTCTAACTCTAACTCTAAATTTAACTTAACCTAATCCTAACTCTTAACTTAACTCTAACTTAACTCTTAACTTAACTCTAACCTAACCTAACTCTAATCCCAATCCTAACTCTAACTTCAACTTAACTTAAATTTAAATCCTAACTCTAACCTAACTCTAACTCTAACCTAACTTCCAACTTAACTCTAACTCTAACTTAAATCCTAACTCTAACTCAACCTAACTCTAACTTAACTCTTAACCTAACCTTAACCTAACTCCAACTCTAACTCTAACTCTAACTTAACTCTAATCCCAACTCTAACTTAACTCTAAATTTAACTTAACTTAATCCTAACTTAAATTCTAACTTAAATCCTAACTTAACTTAACTCTAACTTAACTCTAACTTAACTCTAACTTAACCTAACTTAATCCTAACTTAACCTAATCCCAACTTAAATCCTAACTCTAACTCTAACTTCTAACTTAACTTAACTTAACTCTAACTCTAACTTAACCTAATCCTAACTCTAACTTAACTTAAATTTAAATCCTAACTTAACTTAACTTAACTTAAATTAACCTAACTTAACTCTTAACTTAACCTAACTTAACTTAACTTCTAACTTAACTTAACTTAACTTCTAACTTAACTCTAACTCTTAACTTAACTTAACTCTTAACTCTAACTCCCAACTCTAACCTAACTCTAAATTCTAACTTAACTCTTAACTTAACCTAATCCTAACTCTTAACTCTAACTCTAACTCTAACTTAACTTAACTCTTAACTCTAACTCTAATCCCAACTCTAACTTAAATTTAACTTAAATCCTAAATTTAACTCTAACTCCCAACTCTAACCTAACTCTAACTCCCAACTCTAACTTAAATCCTAACTCTAACTCCCAACTTAACTCTAACTCTAACCTAACTCTTAACCTAACTCCAACCCAACCTAACCTAACTCTAACTCCCAACTCTAACTTAAATCCCAACTTAACTCTAACCTAACTCTAACTTAACTCTAACCTAACTTAACTCTTAACTCTAACCTTAACCTAACTTAAATCCCAACTCTAACTTAACTCTAACTTCTAACTTAAATCCCAACTTAACTCTAACTTAACTTAACTTAACTCTAATCCTAACTCTAACTCTAACCTAACCTAACCTAACCTAACTCTAACTTCAACTCTAACTTAACTTAACCTAACTTAACCTAACTCTAATCCCAATCCCAATCCTAACTCTAATCCCAATCCCAACTCTAACCTAATCCTAACCTAACTTAACCTAACTTAACTTAACTCTAAATTTAACTTAACCTAAATTTAACTTAACCTAACTTAAATTTAAATCCTAACTTAACTCTAATCCCAACCTAACCTAACTCCAATCCCAACTCCAACCCAACCTAACCTAACTCTAACCTAATCCCAATCCCAACCTAACTCTAACCTAACTTAACTCCCAACTCTAACCTAACCTAATCCTAACCTAACCTGAATCCCAACTCTAACTCTAACTTAACTCTAACTCCAACCTAACCTAATCCTAACCTAACCCAACTCCAACCTAACCCAACCTAACCTAACCTAACTCCAACTCTAACCTAACCTAACCTAACCTAACTTAATCCTAACTTAACCTAACTCTAACCCAACCTAACTCAACCTAACTCTAATCCCAACTCTAACTCTAATCCCAACTCTAACTCTAACTCTAATCCCAACCTAATCCCAACCTAACCTAACTCCCAACTCTAACCTAACTCTAACCTAACCCAATCCCAACTTAACCTAACTCTAACTCTAACTTAAATCCCAACTTAAATCCTAATCCTAACCTAACCTGAATCCCAACTCTAACTCTAATCCCAATCCCAACCTAATCCCAACTTAACTCTAACCTAACCTAATCCCAATCCTAACTCTAACCTAACTCCAACCTAACCTAATCCTAACCTAACTCAACCTAACCTAACCTAACCTAATCCCAATCCTAACTCTAATCCCAATCCCAACCTAACCTAACTCAACCTAACCTAACCTAATCCCAACCCAACTCCAACCTAACTCTAATCCCAACTCTAACTCTAATCCCAACTTAACTCTAATCCTAACCTAACTCAACCTAACCTAATCCCAACTCTAACCTAACCTAATCCCAACTTAACTTAAATTTAACTTAAATCCTAATCCTAACTCTAACCTAATCCCAATCCTAACTCTAACTCAACCTAACCTAACTTAACTCTAACTCCAACCTAACCTAATCCCAACCTAATCCCAACCTAACTTAACTTAACTCTAACTTAACCTAACCTAACTCCAACCTAACCCAACTCCAACCTAACCTAACCAACCTAACCTAACCCAATCCCAACTTAACCTAACCTAACCTGAATCCCAATCCCATCCCAACCTAACTCCAATCCCAACTCTAACTCTAACCTAACTTCCAACTCTAACTCTAACTCTAACTTCTAACTTAAATCCCAACTCTAACCTAATCCCAACCTAACCTGAATCCCAATCCCAACCTGAATCCCAACCTAACCTAACCCAACCCAACTCCAACCTAACTCTAACTCTTAAATCCTAACTCTAACTCCAACCTAACCCAATCCCAATCCCAACCTGAATCCCAATCCCAACCTAACTCCAATCCCAACTCCAACCTAACTCTAATCCCAACTCTAATCCCAATCCCATCCCAACCTAACCTGAATCCCAATCCCAATCCCAATCCCAACTTAACTCTAAATTTAACTTAACCTAATCCCAACCTAACTCCAACCTAACTCTAACTCCAACTCTAACTCTAACTCTAACCTAACTCCAACCTAACCTGAATCCCAACCCAACCCAACTCCAACCTAACCTAATCCCAACCCAACCTAACCCAATCCCAACCTGAATCCCAATCCCATCCCAACCTAACTTAACTCTTAACCTAACCTAACCCAACCTAACCCAACTCCAACCTAACTCTAACCTAACCTTAACCCAACCTAACTCTAAATTTAACTCTAACTCTAAATTTAACCTAACTTAACTTAACTTCTAACTTAAATCCCAACCTAACTCCAACCTAACCTAATCCCAACCCAACCTAACCCAACTCCAACCTAACCTAACCCAATCCCAACTTAACTTAACTCTTAACCTAACCTAACCCAACCTAACCTAACTCTAACTCAACTCTAACCTAACCTTAACCCAACCTAACTCTAAATTTAACTCTAACTCTAACTTCAACTTAACTTAACCTAACCTAACCCAACCTTAACCTAACCCAACCTAACCTGAACCTAACCTAACTCTAACCTTAACCTAACCTTAACCTAACCTAACCTGAATCCCAATCCCAACCCAACCCAACCCAACCTAACCTAACCTTAACCTAACCTAACCTAACCTAACTTAACCTAACCTTAACTCTAACCTAACTCCAACCTAACCTAACCTAACCTAACCTAACCTAACCTAACCTAACCTTAACCCAACCTAACCCAACCTAACCTAACCTAACCTAACCTAACCTAACCTAACCTAACTCTAACCTAACCTAACTCAACCTAACCTAACTCAATCCCAACCTAACCTAACTCCAACTCTAACCTAATCCCAACTCTAATCCCAATCCCAATCCCAACCTAACCTAACCTAACTCCAACCTAACCTAACCTAACCTAACCTAACCTGAACCTAACCTAACTCTAACCTAACTCTAACTCCAACCTAACTCTAATCCCAACTCTAACTTAACCTAATCCCAACCTAACCTAACCTAACCCAATCCCAACTCTAACTCTAACCTAACCTAACCTAACCTAACTCTAATCCTAACCTAACTCTAACCTAACCTTAACCTAACTCCAACCTAACCTAATCCCAACCTAACCTGAATCCCAACCTAACCTGAATCCCAACCTAATCCCAACCTAACCCAATCCCAACCCAACCTAACCTGAACCTAACCTAACTCCAACCTAACCCAACCTAACCTTAACCCAACCTAACCTTAACCTAACCCAACCTAACCTAACCCAACTCCAACCTAACTCTAACCTAACCTAACCTAACCCAATCCCAATCCCAATCCTAACCTAACCTAACCCAACCCAACCTAACTCAACTCTAACTCTAATCCTAACTCTTAACCTAACTCTAATCCTAACTCTAACTTAACTCTAACTCTAATCCCAACTCTAACTTAAATTTAACTCTAACTCTAAATTTAACTTAAATCCCAACTTAACTCTAACTTAACCTAACTCTAATCCTAACTTAACTCTTAACTTAACTTCAACTTAACTTAACCTAATCCCAACTTAACCTAACCTAACTTCAACTTAACTTAACCTAACTTAAATTTAACTCTAACTTAACTTAACTTAACTCTAACTTAACTCTAACTTAACTCTAACTTCTAACTTAACTTAACTCTAACTTCCAACTTAACTTAAATTTAACCTAACTCTAACTTAACTTAACTCTAATCCCAATCCTAACCTAATCCTAACCTAACTCTAACTCTAACTTAACTTAACCTAACTCTAACTTAACCTAACTCTAACTCTAACTTAACTTAACTTAACTTAATCCTAACTTAACTTAACTTAACTTAACTCTAACTTAACTTAACTTAACTTAACTCTAACTTAACTTAACTTAACTCTAACTTAACCTAACTTAACTTAACTCTAACTTAACTTAACTTAACTTAACTCTAACTCTAACTCTAACTCTAACTTAACTTAACTCAACTTAACTTAACTTAACTCTAACTCTAACTTAACTCTAACTTAACTTAACTTAACTCTAACTTAACTTAACTTAACTTAACTTAACTTAACTTAACTTAACTCTAACCTAACTTCAACTTAACTTAAATCCTAACTTAACTCTAACTTAACTCTAATCCTAATCCTAACTTAACTCTAACTTAAATTTAACCTAACTTAACTTAACTAACTTAACTTAACCTAACTTAACTCTAACTCTTAACTTAACTCTTAACTTAACTTAACTAACTTAACTTAACCTAACTCCAACCCAACCTAACTCTAACTCTTAACTCTAACTTCAACTTAACTTAACTAACTTAACTTAAATTTAAATCCTAACTTAACTTAACTTAACTCTAACTTAACTCTAACTTAAATCCTAACTCTAACTCAACTCTAACTCTAACTTCTAACTTAACTCTAACTTAAATTCTAACTTAACTTAACTCTAACTTAACTTAACTTAACTTAACTCTTAACTCTTAACTTAACTCTAACTTAACTTAACTTAACTTAACTTAACTTAAATTCTAACTTAACTTAACTCTAACTTAACTCTAACTCTAACTTAAATCAACTTAACTTAAATCCCAACTTAAATTTAACTTAACTTAAATCCTAACTTAACTTAACTTAACTTAACCTAACTTAACTTAACTTAAATCCTAACTTAACCTAACTTAAATCCTAACTCTAACTTAACTCTAACTTAACTTAACTCTTAACTCTAACTTAACCTAACTTAACCTAACTTAACTTAACTCTTAACTCTAACTCTAACTTAACTTAACTAACTTAACTTAAATTTAACTTAAATCCCAATCCTAACTTAACTCTAACTTAAATTCTAACTTAACTTAACTTAAATTTAAATTTAACTTAACTCTTAACCTAACTCTAACTTCAACTTAACTTAACTTAACTTAAATTCTAACTCTAACTTAAATCAACTTAACTTAACTTAACTCTAATCCTAACCTAATCCCAATCCCAACTCTAACTCTAACTTAACTTAACTCTAACCTAACTCTAACTTAAATCCCAACTTAACTTAACTCTAACTTAACCTAACTCTAATCCCAACTTAACTTAAATTCTAACTCTAACTTAACTTAAATTTAAATTTAACTTAAATTTAACTCTAACTTAACTTAACTTAACTTAAATTTAACCTAACTCTAACTTCAACTCTAACTTAACTCTAACTTAACTTAACTTAACTTAAATCCTAACTCTAACTTAACTTAACTCTAATCCCAACTTAACTTAACTAACTTAACTTAAATCCTAACTTAACTTCAACTTAACTCTAACTTCAACTCTAACTTAAATCAACTTAACTTAACTCTAACCTAACCTAACTTAACCTAACTTAACTTAACTCTAACTTAACTTAACTTAAATTTAACTTAACTCTAATCCCAACTCTAACTCTAAATTTAACTCTAACTCTAACTTAACTCTAACTCTAACTTAATCCTAACTTAACTTAACTCTAACTTAACTTAACCTAACTTAACTTCAACTTAACTTAACTTAACTAACTTAACTTAACTAACTTAACTTAACTTAACTCTAAATTTAACTCTAACTCTAACTCTAACCTAACTCTAAATTCTAACTTAACTTAACTTAACTCTAACTCTAACTCAACTCTAACCTAACTTAACTCTAACTTAACTTAACCTAACTTAACTCTAACTTAACTCTAACTCCAACTCTAACTTAACTTAACTCTAACTCTAATCCTAACTCTAACCCAACCTAACTCTAACTTAACTTAACCTAACCTAACCCAACTCTAACCTAACTCTAACCTAACTTAACCTAACTCAACTCTAACTCTAACTTAACTTCTAACTTAAATTTAACTTAAATTTAACCTAACTTAACTTAACCTAACCTAACTTAACTCTAACTTAACTCTAATCCTAACTCTAACTCTAACCTAATCCTAACTCTAACCTAACTCTAACTTAAATCCCAACTTAAATCCTAACTTAACCTAACTTAACTTAAATCAACTTAACTTAAATTCTAACTCTAACTTAACTTAACTTAACTCTAACTCCCAACTTAACTTAACTTAACCTAACTTAAATCCTAATCCTAACTTAACTCTTAAATTTAACTCTAACTTAACTTAACCTAACTTAACTTAACTTAACTTAACTCTTAACTTAACCTAACTTAACTTAACTCTTAACTTAACTCTAACCTAACTCTAACCTAATCCCAACTTAACTCTAACTTAACTTAAATCCTAACTTAACTCTAACCTAACTCTAATCCTAACTTAACTTAACTTAACTTCTAACTTAACTCTAACTCTAATCCTAACTTAACTTAACTTAACTTAACTTAACTTAACCTAACTTCAACTTAACTTAAATTTAACTTAACCTAACTTCAACTTAACTTAACTTAACTTAACTTAACTTAACTTAACTTAACCTAACTTAACTCTAACTTAACTTAACTCTAACTCTAACTTAACTTAACTTAACTTAACTTCAACTTAACTCTAACTCTAACTTAACTTAACTTAACTCTAACTTAACTTAACTTAACTTAACTTAACTTAACTTAAATCCTAATCCTAACTTAACTCTAACTCTAACTCTAACTTAACTTAAATCCTAACTTAACTTAAATCAACTTAACTTAACTCTAACTCTAACTCTAACTCTTAACTCTAACCTAACTCCAATCCCAACTCTAACTTAACTTAACTCTTAACTCTAACTTCCAACTCTAACTTAACTCTAACTTAACTCTAATCCTAACTTAACTCCCAACTTAACTCTAACTTCAACTTAACTTAACTCTAATCCTAACTTAACTCTAACTCTAACTCTAATCCCAACTCTAACTTAATCCCAACTTAACTTAACTCTAACTTAACTTAACCTAACTCTAAATTCTAACTTAACTTAACTCTTAACTCTAACTCTTAACTCTAACTTAACTTAACTCTAACTCTAACTTAACTCTAACTTAACTTAACTAACTTAACTTAACTTAACTTAACTCTAACTTAACTCTAACTTAACTCTAACTCTAACTTAACTTAACTTAACTTAAATCCTAACTTAAATCCTAACTCTAACTCTAACTTAACTTAACCTAACTCTAACTCTAACCTAATCCTAACTTAACCTAACTCAACCTAACTCTAACTTAACTCTAACTTAACTCTAACTTAACTTAACCTAACTCTAACCTAACTTAACTTCTAACTTAACTTAACTTAACCTAACTTAACTCTAACTCTAATCCCAACTCTAACCTAACTCTTAACTTAACTCTTAACTCTAACTCTAACTTAACTTAACTTCAACTTAACTCTAATCCTAACTTAAATCCTAACTTAACTTAACTTAACTTAACCTAACTCAACTCTAACTCTAACTCTAACTCTTAAATCCTAACTCTAAATTTAACTCTAACTTAACCTAACCTAACCTAACTCTAACTTAACCTAACCTAACTCAACCTAACTCTAACTCTAACTTAAATCCTAACTCTAACTCTAACTCTAACCTAACTTAAATCCTAACTCTAACCTAATCCTAACTCTAACTCTAATCCTAACTCTAACCTAACTTAACTTCAACTTAACTTAAATCCTAATCCTAACTCTAACTCTAACCTAACTTAACTTAACCTAACCTAACTCTAACCTAATCCCAACTCTAACCTAACCTAATCCTAACTTAACCTAACTCTAACCTAACCCAACCTAACCCAACCTAACCTAACTCTAACCTAACTCCAATCCCAACCTAACCTAACCTAACCCAACTCTAACTCTAATCCTAACCTAACCCAACTCTAACCTAACTCCAATCCCAACCTAATCCCAACCTAACCTGAATCCCAACCTAACTCTAATCCCAACTCTAACCTAACCTAACCCAATCCCAACCTAACTTAACCTAATCCCAACCTAACCTAACCTAACTCCAACCTAACCCAATCCCAACTCTAATCCCAACCTAACCTAACCTAACCTAACCTAACCTAACCTAATCCCAACTCTAATCCCAATCCCAACCTAATCCCAACTTAAATCCTAACTCTAACTCCAACTCTAACCTAATCCCAACCTAACCTAATCCCAACTTAAATCCTAACCTAATCCCAACTTAACCTAACTCTAACCTAATCCTAACTTAACCTAATCCTAACTCTAACCTAACTTAAATCCTAATCCTAACTTAACCTAATCCTAACTCTAACCTAATCCTAACTCTAAATTTAACTTAAATCCTAACCTAACTTAACTCTTAACTTAACTCTAATCCTAACTTAACTTAAATTTAACTTAACTCTAACTCTAATCCCAACTTAACCTAACTTAACCTAACTTAACCTAACTTAAATCCTAACTCTAACTCCAACTCTAACTTAAATCCTAACTCTAACTTCTAACTCTAACTTAACTCTAACTCTAACTCTAACTCTAACTCTTAACTCTAACCTAATCCTAACTCTTAACTCTAACTTAACCTAACTCTAACTCTAACTTAACTCTAACTTAACTTCTAACTTAACTCTAACTTAAATTTAAATTTAACTTAACTTAACTTAACTTAACTTAAATTTAACTCTAACTCCAACTCTAACTTAAATTTAACTCTAACTTAACTTAACTTAACTCTAACTTAACTTAACTCTAACTCTAACTCTAATCCTAACTTAACTTAACCTAACTCTTAACTCTAACCTAACTTAACTCTAACTCTAAATTTAACTCTAACTCTAACTCTAACTCTAAATTTAACTTAAATCCCAACTTAACCTAACTTAACTCTTAACTTAACTTAAATCCCAACTTAACTCTAACTTAACTTAAATCCCAATCCTAACTTAACTTAACTCTAACTTAACTTAAATCCTAACTTAACCTAACTTAACTTAACTTAACCTGAATCCCAACCTAACCCAACCTAACCTAACCCAACCTTAACCTAATCCCAACCTAACCTTAACCTAACCTAACCTAACCTAATCCCAATCCCAACTCAACCTAACCTAATCCCAATCCTAACCTAACTCCAACTCTAACCTAACCCAACCTAACCTGAATCCCAACCTAACCTGAATCCCAATCCCAACCTAACCTGAACCTAACCTAACTCCAACCTAACCCAACTCCAACCTAACCTAACCCAACCTAACCTAACCTAACCCAATCCCAACCCAACCCAACCCAACCTAACCTAACCCAACCTAACCCAACTCCAACCTAACCTAACCTAACCCAACCTAACCTAACCTAACCTAATCCCAATCCCAACCTAATCCCAATCCCAACCTAACCTAACCTAATCCCAACCTAATCCCAATCCTAACTCTAATCCCAACTTAAATCCTAACCTAACTCTAACTCTAACTCTAACTCTAACTTAACTTAACTTAACTTCTAACTTAACTTAACCTAACTTAACTCTAACTTAAATTCTAACTTAACTTAACTTCTAACTTAACTTAAATTCTAACTTAACTTAACTTAACTTAAATCCTAATCCTAACTCTAACTTAACTCTAACTTAAATCCTAACTCTAACTCTAACTCTAACTTAACTTCTAACTTAACTTAACTTCTAACTTAACTTAACTTAACTCTAAATTTAACTCTAACTCCCAACTCTAACTTAAATTCTAACTTAACTTAACTCTAACTCAACTCTAACTCTAAATTTAACTTAACTCTAACTTAACTCTAACTCTTAACCTAACTTAAATCCCAACTCTAACTTAAATTCTAACTTAACTCTAACTCTAACTTAACTTAACTCTTAACTCTAACTTAACTTAAATTCTAACTTAACTTAACTCTAACTTAACTCTAACTTAACTCTTAACTCTAACTTAACTTAACTTAACTTAACTTCTAACTCTAACTTAACCTAACTTAACTCTAACTTAACTCTAACTTAACTCTAAATTTAACTTAACTTAACTTAACTCTAACTTAACTTAACTCTTAAATCCTAACTTAACTTAACTCTAACTCCCAACTTAACTCTAATCCCAACTCTAACTCTAACTTAACTCTAACTTAAATTTAACTCTAACTTAACTCTAACTCTAACTTAAATTCTAACTCTAACTCTAACTCTAACTCTAACTCTAACCTAACTTAACTCTAACTCTAACTCTAACTCTAACTCTAACTTAATCCTAACTTAACTCTAACTCTAACTTAACCTAACCTAACTTAAATTTAACTTAAATCCTAATCCTAACTTAACCTAACTCTAACTCTAATCCTAACTTAACTTAACTCTAACTCTAACTCTAACTCTAACTTAACTCCCAACTTAACTTAAATTCTAACTTAACTTAACTTAACTCTTAACTCTAACTTAACCTAACTCTTAACTTAACTCTTAACTCTAACTCTTAACTTAACTCTAACTCTAACTCTAACTTAAATTTAACTCTAACTTAACTTAACTCTAACTTAACTTAACTTCAACTTAACTTAACCTAACTTAACCTAACTCTAACTCTTAACTTAACTCTTAACTCTAACTCCAACTCTAACTCTAACTCTTAACTTAACTTAACTTAACTTAACTCTAACTCTTAACTTAACTTAACTTAACCTAACCTAACTTAACTTCTAACTCTAACTTAACTCTAACCTAACCTTAACTCTAACCTAACCTAACTCTAATCCTAACCTAATCCTAACCTAACCTAACTCTAACCTAACCTAACTCTAACCTAACCTAACCTAACCTAACCTAATCCTAACCTAACCTAACCTAACTCTAACTCTAACTTAACTCTAATCCTAACCTAACCTAACCTTAACTCTAACCTAATCCCAACTCTAACTCTAACTCTAACTTAAATCCTAACCTAACTCTAACCTAACCTTAACCTTAACCTAACTCTAACTCTAACCTTAACCTAACCCAATCCCAACTCTAACTCTAACCTAACTTAACCTAACTCAACTCTAACCTAATCCCAACTCTAACCTAACTCTTAACTCTAACCTAATCCTAACCTAACCTTAACCTAACCCAACTCTAACCTAACTTAAATCCTAACCTAACTCTAACCTAACCCAACTCTAACCTAACCTAACTCCCAACTTAACTTAAATCCTAATCCTAACTTAACCTAACCTAACCTAACCTAACCTAACTCTAACCTAACTCCCAACTCTAACCTAACTCTTAACCTAACCTAACCTTAACCTTAACCTAACTCTAACCTAACTCTAATCCTAACCTAACTCCAACTCTAACCTAACTCCCAACTCTAACTTAATCCTAACTTAACCTAATCCTAACTCTAACTCTTAAATCCTAACTCTAATCCCAACTTAAATCCTAACCTAACTTAAATCCTAACTCTAACCTAACTCAACTCTAACCTAACCTAACTCTAACTCTAACCTAACCTAACTCTTAACCTAACCTAATCCCAACCTAACTCTAACTCTTAACTTAACCTAACCTAACCTAACTCTAACCTAACCTAACCTAACCTAACCTAACCTAACCTAATCCCAACTCTAATCCCAACTCTAACCTAACCTAACCTAATCCCAACTCTAATCCCAACCTAACTCTAATCCTAACTCTAACCTTAACCTAACCTAACCTAACCTAACTCAACTCTAACTCTAACCTAATCCCAACTTAAATCCTAACTCTAACTCCAACTCTAACCTAACCTAACCTAACCTAACCTAACCTAACCTAACTCTAACCTAACCTTAACCTAACTCTAACCTAACTTAACCTAACTCTAACCTAACTCTAATCCCAACTCTAACTCTAACTCTAACCTAACCTAACCTAACTCTAACCTAATCCTAACTCTAACCTAACCTAACCTAATCCCAATCCCAACTCTAACCTAACCCAACTCTAACTTAACTCTAATCCTAACTCTAATCCCAACCTAACTCTAACCTAACCTAATCCTAACTCTAATCCTAACCTAACTCTAACCTAACTTAACCTAACCTAACCTAACCTAACTCAACTCTAACTCTAACTTCTAACTTAACTTAACTCTAATCCCAATCCCAACTCTAACCTAACCTTAACCTAACCTAACCTAACCTAACTCTAACTTAACTTAACTCTAACCTAACCTAACTCAATCCCAACCTAACTCTAACCTAACCTTAACCTAACCTAACCTAACCTAACTCTAACCTAACCTAACCTAACCTTAACTCTAACTCTTAACTCTAACTCTAATCCCAACTCTAACCTAACCTAACTCCAACCTAACCTAACCTAATCCCAATCCTAACCTAACCTAACTCTAACTCTAATCCTAACTTAACCTAACTCTAACCTAACTCCAACTCTAACTCTAACCTAACCTAACCTTAACCTAACTCCAACCTAACCCAATCCCAACCTAATCCCAACCTAACCTAACCTTAACCTAACCTTAACCTAACCTTAACCTAACCTAACCTAACTCCAACCTAACCTAACCTTAACTCTAACCTAACCTAACCTAACCTAACTCTAACCTAACTCTAACCTTAACCTAACTCTAACTTAACTCTAATCCCAACTCTAACCTAACCTAATCCTAACCTAACCTAACCTAACCTAACCTAACCTAACCTAACCTAACCTAACCTAACTCCAACTCTAACCTAACCTAACCTTAACCTAACCTAACCTAATCCCAACCTAACTCTAACCTAACTCTTAACCTAACCTAACCTAACCTAACCTAACCTAACCCAATCCCAACCTAACTCAACCTAACTCTAACCTAACCTAATCCTAACCTAACCTTAACCTAACCTAACCTTAACCTAACCTAACCTAACCCAATCCCAACCTAACCTAACCTAACCTAACCTAACCTAACCTAACCTTAACCTAACCTAATCCTAACCTAACCTAACCTAACTCAACCTAACCTAACCTAACCTAACCAACCTAACCTAACTCTAACCTAACCCAACCCAACCTAACTCTAACCTAACCTAACCTAACCTAACGTAACCTAATCTAACCTAACCTAACCTAACCACCTATATCTTTGTGTATTAGAGTCTTAAGCATTCCAAATTGGTTTTTTGTTGTAGTATTTGTTCAGTGTAATCGTTAGATAGTCATCCTGCGCCGCATTTAGGCCATTTCTAGTCTAGTTGTAATCAGTTATTTTTAGTTTCATAATTACGTAATTTTATTCAATTTGTAAAAATTTTCATGTCTTCGTTTTTCGTGCTGATTTTGTAACCTAACCTAATCCCAATCCCAATCCCAATCCTAACCTAACCTAACTTAAATCCTAACTTAAATCCTAACTTAAATCCTAACTTAAATTTAACTTAACTTAACCTAATCCTAACTTAAATTTAACTTAACTCTAACTCTAACTCTAATCCTAACTTAAATCCTAACTTAAATTTAAATTTAACTTAACTTAACTCTAACTCTAACCTAACTCCAACTCTAACCTAATCCTAACTTAAATTTAACTTAAATTTAACTCTAACTTAACTCTTAACCTAACCTTAACCTTAACCTAATCCCAACTTAACTCTAATCCCAATCCCAATCCCAACCTAACTCTAACCTAATCCTAACTTAAATTTAAATTTAACTTAACTTAACTTAAATTTAACTTAAATTTAACTTAAATTTAAATTTAACTTAACTCTAACTCTAACTTAACCTAACCTAACTTAAATCCTAACTTAACTCTAATCCTAACCTAACTCCAACCCAACCTAACCTGAATCCCAACCTAACCTGAACCTAACCTAACCAACCTAACCTAATCCCAACTTAACCTAACCTAACTTAAATCCTAACTTAAATTTAACTCTAACTCTAACCTAACTCTAATCCTAACTTAAATCCCAACTTAACTTAACCTTACCTAACCTAACCACATATATCTTTGTGTATTAGAGTCTGTGTTGTAGCATTTGTTCAGTGTAATCGTTAGAAATTCATCCTGCGCCGCATTTAGGCCATTTCTAGTCCAGTTCTAATCAGTTATTTTTAGTTTCATAATTACGTAATTTTATTCCATTTGTAAAAATTTTCATGTCTTCGTTTTTCGTGCTGATTTTGCTCTGTATCGGTCAGTCCCGGTCCACAACCGTTGAATCAGGTGAAACCTGTAAACAAAACAGAGAGAATTAGGAAAAATCGACTTTTCTGTGAAACCGAGGTGTAGTGGTGAAGTCCTGTTTTATAGGAATTCACCGATATCTTCGAGTACTAGAGTCTCACGCATTCCAAATTTGTTTTTTATTGTAGCATTCGTTTAACCTTATCGTTAGACTCTCATCTTGCGCCCCATTTCGGCCATTTCTAGTCTAGTTGTAATCAGTTATTTTTAGTTTTATAATTACGTAATTTCATTGCATTTGTAAAAATTTTTATTTCATCGCTTTTCGTGCTGGTTTTCCTCTGGATCGGTCAGTCCCGGTCCACAACCGTTGAATCAGGTGAAACCTGTAAACAAAACAGAGAGAATTAGGAAAAATCGACTTTTCTGTGAAACCGAGGTGTAGTGGTGAAGTCCTGTTTTATAGGAATTCACCGATATCTTCGAGTACTAGAGTCTCACGCATTCCAAATTTGTTTTTTATTGTAGCATTCGTTTAACCTTATCGTTAGACTCTCATCTTGCGCCCCATTTCGGCCATTTCTAGTCTAGTTGTAATCAGTTATTTTTAGTTTTATAATTACGTAATTTCATTGCATTTGTAAAAATTTTTATTTCATCGCTTTTCGTGCTGGTTTTCCTCTGGATCGGTCAGTCCCGGTCCACAACCGTTGAATCAGGTGAAACCTGTAAACAAAACAGAGAGAATTAGGAAAAATCGACTTTTCTGTGAAACCGAGGTGTAGTGGTGAAGTCCTGTTTTATAGGAATTCACCGATATCTTCGAGTACTAGAGTCTCACGCATTCCAAATTTGTTTTTTATTGTAGCATTCGTTTAACCTTATCGTTAGACTCTCATCTTGCGCCCCATTTCGGCCATTTCTAGTCTAGTTGTAATCAGTTATTTTTAGTTTCATAATTACGTAATTTCATTGCATTTGTAAAAATTTTTATTTCATCGCTTTTCGTGCTGGTTTTCCTCTGGATCGGTCAGTCCCGGTCCACAACCGTTGAATCAGGTGAAACCTGTAAACAAAACAGAGAGAATTAGGAAAAATCGACTTTTCTGTGAAACCGAGGTGTAGTGGTGAAGTCCTGTTTTATAGGAATTCACCGATATCTTCGAGTACTAGAGTCTCACGCATTCCAAATTTGTTTTTTATTGTAGCATTCGTTTAACCTTATCGTTAGACTCTCATCTTGCGCCCCATTTCGGCCATTTCTAGTTCTAATCTGTTATTTTTAGTTTCATAATTACGTAATTTCATTGCATTTGTAAAAATTTTTATTTCATCGCTTTTCGTGCTGGTTTTCCTCTGGATCGGTCAGTCCCGGTCCACAACCGTTGAATCAGGTGAAACCTGTAAACAAAACAGAGAGAATTAGGAAAAAATCGACTTTTCTGTGAAACCGAGGTGTAGTGGTGAAGTCCTGTTTTATAGGAATTCACCGATATCTTCGAGTACTAGAGTCTCACGCATTCCAAATTTGTTTTTTATTGTAGCATTCGTTTAACCTTATCGTTAGACTCTCATCTTGCGCCCCATTTCGGCCATTTCTAGTTCTAATCTGTTATTTTTAGTTTTATAATTACGTAATTTCATTGCATTTGTAAAAATTTTTATTTCATCGCTTTTCGTGCTGGTTTTCCTCTGGATCGGTCAGTCCCGGTCCACAACCGTTGAATCAGGTGAAACCTGTAAACAAAACAGAGAGAATTAGGAAAAAATCGACTTTTTCTGTGAAACCGAGGTGTAGTGGTGAAGTCCTGTTTTATAGGAATTCACCGATATCTTCGAGTACTAGAGTCTCACGCATTCCAAATTTGTTTTTTATTGTAGCATTCGTTTAACCTTATCGTTAGACTCTCATCTTGCGCCCCATTTCGGCCATTTCTAGTTCTAATCTGTTATTTTTAGTTTTATAATTACGTAATTTCATTGCATTTGTAAAATTTTTATTTCATCGCTTTTCGTGCTGGTTTTCCTCTGGATCGGTCAGTCCCGGTCCACAACCGTTGAATCAGGTGAAACCTGTAAACAAAACAGAGAGAATTAGGAAAAATCGACTTTTCTGTGAAACCGAGGTGTAGTGGTGAAGTCCTGTTTTATAGGAATTCACCGATATCTTCGAGTACTAGAGTCTCACGCATTCCAAATTTGTTTTTATTGTAGCATTCGTTTAACCTTATCGTTAGACACTCATCTTGCGCCCCATTTCGGCCATTTCTAGTCTAGTTGTAATCAGTTATTTTTAGTTTTATAATTACGTAATTTCATTGCATTTGTAAAATTTTTATTTCATCGCTTTTCGTGCTGGTTTTCCTCTGGATCGGTCAGTCCCGGTCCACAACCGTTGAATCAGGTGAAACCTGTAAACAAAACAGAGAGAATTAGGAAAAATCGACTTTTCTGTGAAACCGAGGTGTAGTGGTGAAGTCCTGTTTTATAGGAATTCACCGATATCTTCGAGTACTAGAGTCTCACGCATTCCAAATTTGTTTTTATTGTAGCATTCGTTTAACCTTATCGTTAGACACTCATCTTGCGCCCCATTTCGGCCATTTCTAGTCTAGTTGTAATCAGTTATTTTTAGTTTTATAATTACGTAATTTCATTGCATTTGTAAAATTTTTATTTCATCGCTTTTCGTGCTGGTTTTCCTCTGGATCGGTCAGTCCCGGTCCACAACCGTTGAATCAGGTGAAACCTGTAAACAAAACAGAGAGAATTAGGAAAAATCGACTTTTCTGTGAAACCGAGGTGTAGTGGTGAAGTCCTGTTTTATAGGAATTCACCGATATCTTCGAGTACTAGAGTCTCACGCATTCCAAATTTGTTTTTATTGTAGCATTCGTTTAACCTTATCGTTAGACACTCATCTTGCGCCCCATTTCGGCCATTTCTAGTCTAGTTGTAATCAGTTATTTTTAGTTTTATAATTACGTAATTTCATTGCATTTGTAAAATTTTTATTTCATCGCTTTTCGTGCTGGTTTTCCTCTGGATCGGTCAGTCCCGGTCCACAACCGTTGAATCAGGTGAAACCTGTAAACAAAACAGAGAGAATTAGGAAAAATCGACTTTTCTGTGAAACCGAGGTGTAGTGGTGAAGTCCTGTTTTATAGGAATTCACCGATATCTTCGAGTACTAGAGTCTCACGCATTCCAAATTTGTTTTTATTGTAGCATTCGTTTAACCTTATCGTTAGACACTCATCTTGCGCCGCATTTCGGCCATTTCTAGTCTAGTTGTAATCAGTTATTTTTAGTTTCATAATTACGTAATTTTATTCCATTTGTAAAAATTTTCATGTCTTCGTTTTTCGTGCTGATTTTGTAACCTAACCTAACTCAACTCTAACCTAACCCAATCCCAATCCCAACCTAACCTAACCTGAATCCCAACCTAACCTAACCTAACCTAACCTAACCTAACCTGAATCCCAACCTAACCTAATCCTAACCTAACTCCAACCTAACCTAACTTAACTCTTAACTTAACTTAAATTTAACTTAACTCTAATCCCAACTTAACTTAAATTTAAATTTAAATTTAACTTAAATTTAACTTAAATTTAAATTTAAATTTAACTTAACTCTTAACCTAACTCAACCTAACCTAATCCCAACTTAACTCTAACCTAATCCCAATCCCAACTCTAACTTAAATCCTAACCTAACTTAAATTTAACTCTAACTTAACTTAAATCCTAACCTAACCTGAACCTAACCTAACTCTAACCTAACCTAACCAACCTAACCTAATCCCAATCCTAACTCTAACCTAATCCTAACTTAAATCCCAACTCTAACCTAACTCCAACTCTAACCTAACCTAATCCTAACTTAAATCCCAACTTAACTCTAACCTAATCCTAACCTAACCTAATCCTAACTTAACCTAATCCCAACCTAACCTTAACCTAACCTAATCCTAACCTAACCTGAATCCCAACCTAACCTAATCCTAACCTAACTCAACCTAACTCTAAATCCTAACTCTAACCTAACTCCAACCTAACCTAACCTGAATCCCAACCTAACCTAACCTGAACCTAACCTAACCTGAACCTAACCTAACCTGAACCTAACCTAACCTAACCTGAACCTAACCTAACTCTAACCTAACCTAACTCCCAACTTAACTTAACTTAACTTAACTCTAACTTAAATCCTAACCTAACCTAACCTGAACCTAACCTAACTTAACTTAAATTTAAATCCTAACTTAAATCCTAACCTAACTCTAACTCTAACCTAATCCCAACCTAATCCCAACTTAACCTAACCTAACTCTAAATCCTAACTTAACTTAACTTAACTTAACTCTAACTCTTAACTCTAACCTAACTCAACCTAACTCTAATCCTAACTTAAATTTAAATCCTAACTCTAACCTAACCTAACTCCAATCCCAACCTAACCTAATCCTAACTTAAATCCTAACTTAACCTAACCTAACCTAACCTAACCCAACCTAACTCCAATCCCAACCTAACTCTAATCCCAATCCTAACCTAACTCTAACTCTAAATTTAACTTAACTCTAACCTAACTTAACTCTTAACCTAACCTAACCTGAACCTAACCTAACTCTAAATCCTAACCTAACCTAACCTAACCTAACCTGAACCTAACCTAACCTGAATCCCAACCTAACTTAACTTAAATCCTAACTTAAATCCTAACCTAACCTGAATCCCAACCTAACCTAACCTAACCTAACTTAAATTTAAATCCTAACTTAACCTAACTCAACCTAACCTAACCAACCTAACCTAACTCAACCTAACCTAATCCTAACCTAACCTGAATCCCAACCTAACTCTAACTTAACCTAACTCTAAATCCTAACCTAACCTTAACCTAACCTAACCTGAACCTAACCTAACTTAAATCCTAACTTAAATCCCAACTTAACTCTAACTTAACCTAACCTAACCTAACCTAACCTGAACCTAACCTAACCTGAATCCCAACCTAACCTAACCTAACCTAACCTAACCTGAATCCCAACCTAACCTAACCTAATCCTAACTTAAATCCTAACCTAACCTGAATCCCAACCTAACCTAACCTAATCCTAACTTAAATTTAAATCCTAACTTAACCTAATCCCAATCCCAACCTAACTCTAACCTAACTCAACCTAACCTAATCCTAACCTAACCTGAATCCCAACCTAACTCTAACTTAACTTAAATCCTAATCCTAACCTAACTTAACTCTAACTTAACTTAACCTAACTTAAATCCTAACTTAAATCCCAACTTAACTCTAACTTAACCTAACTTAAATCCTAATCCTAACCTAACCTAACCTGAATCCCAACCTAACCTAACCTAACCTAACCTAACCTGAATCCCAACCTAACCTAACCTAACCTAACTCCAACTCTAACCTAACCTAACCTGAATCCCAACCTAACCTAACCTAACCCAACCTAACCTAACTTAAATCCTAACCTAACCTGAATCCCAACCTAATCCCAATCCCAACTCTAACCTAATCCCAATCCTAACTCTAACCTAACCTAACCTGAATCCCAACCTAACCTAATCCTAACTCTAACTCTAACTCTTAACTTAACTTAAATCCTAACTTAACTTCTAACTTAACTCTAACCTAACCTAACCTGAATCCCAACCTAACCTAACTCTAACTCTTAAATCCTAACCTAACCTGAATCCCAACCTAACCTAACCTGAATCCCAACCTAACCTAACCTTAACCTAACCTAACCTAACTCTAACTTAAATTTAAATCCTAACTTAAATCCCAACTCTAACCTAACCTAATCCCAACCTAACCCAACTCCAACCTAACCTAACCTAATCCTAACCTAACTCTAACCTAACTCCAACCTAACCCAACTCCAACCTAACCTAATCCCAATCCCAATCCCAATCCCAACCTAATCCCAATCCCAACCCAACCTAACCCAACCTAACCTAACTTAACCTAACCTAACCTGAACCTAACCTAACCTGAACCTAACCTAACCTGAACCTAACCTAACCAACCTAACCTAATCCCAACCTAACTCCAACCTAACCTAACTCTAACTCTAACCTAACTCTAACTCTAACTTAACTTAACCTAACCTAACCTAACCTAACTCCAACCTAACCTAACCTAACCTGAACCTAACCTAACTCAACTCTAACCTAACTTAACTCTAACTTAACTCTAACTTAACCTAACCTAACTCAACCTAACCTAACTCAACCTAACCTAACCTAACCTAACCTGAATCCCAACCTAATCCCAATCCCAACTCTAACCTAACCTAATCCTAACTCTAACTTCTAACTTAACTTAACCTAACCTAACCTGAACCTAACCTAACCTAATCCTAACCTAACCTGAACCTAACCTAACTTAAATCCTAACTCTAACCTAATCCTAACTTAAATCCTAACTTAAATTTAACTTAACTTAAATCCCAACTCTAACTTAAATCCCAACTTAACTTAAATCCTAATCCTAACTCTAACTCTTAAATCCTAACCTAACCTGAACCTAACCTAACCTAACCACCTATATCTTTGTGTATTAGAGTCTTAAGCATTCCAAATTGGTTTTTGTTGTAGCATTTGTTCAGTGTAATCGTTAGACAGTCATCCTGCGCCGCATTTAGGCCATTTCTAGTCTAGTTGTAATCAGTTATTTTTAGTTTCATAATTACGTAATTTTATTCCATTTGTAAAAATTTTCATGTCTTCGTTTTTCGTGCTGATTTTGTAACCTAACCTAACCTAATCCCAACCTAACCTAACCCAACCTAACCTAACTTAACTTCTAACTTAACTTAAATCCTAACCTAACCTAACCTGAACCTAACCTAACTTAAATTTAACTTAACTCTAAATTTAACTTAACTTAACCTAACTTAACTTCTAACTTAACTCTAACTTAACTTAACTTAACCTAATCCCAACTTAAATCCTAACTTAACTTAAATCCTAACTTAAATTTAACTTAAATTTAACTTAACTTAAATTTAAATTTAACTTAAATTTAAATTTAACTTAACTTAACCTAACCTTAACCTAACTCTAACTTAACTCTAAATTTAACTTAACTCTAACTCTAACCTAATCCTAACTTAAATCCTAATCCTAACCTAACCTAACTTAACCTAACCTAACCTGAATCCCAACCTAACTCTAACTTAACTTAACTTAAATCCTAATCCTAACCTAACCTGAACCTAACCTAACTCCAACGAAAGGAATTAGCCACAGCAGAACTAATGATAGAAGCTGATAACAGGAAAGTGGCCTTTGCACTGCTCCAGGAGCCTTATGTGGGCAACTCAAAGTGTATGAAAAGCTACAAAGGGAGGATCTCCAGAGTACGAGCCAGGGAGAAGGTTGTCAAGGCGGCTATTGCTGTCTATGACGATAACTTGAAATAAGACACCTCAAACTCACCACAAATAACATCGTGGTGGTGGGGATCCGAACTCGTGCCTGGGAAATCGCTGTGGTTTCATACTACTTTGAGCCAGAACAACCCATAGAGCCATACCTGGAGCAGTTGAAGAATATACAAAAGGAGTTACAGCCAAAATTGTTTTATTAGGAGGCGACGCAAATGCCAAGAATACATGGTGGGGCGGCAATGTTTTAGATCAGAGAGGTGAAGAAATGTTTGGGACCATAGACGAAATGGGGTTGCATGTGCTCAATGAGGGAGATATCCCACATTCGATACCATCAGAGGCAACAAACGTTTCTCCAGCTTTATTGATGTCACAGCCTGTTCTCATGAGATGCTCAACTTGGTAGAGGATTGACAGTGGACGAAACTATCACAAGTTCCGACCACAACACACTGACCTTTAACATCAGGCTTATTAAAGCAAAAGGTATGAGCACACAAAGAACGACACGAATTTATGGCACCAAAAGGGCTAATTGATTCAATTTCATGAGAAGCTAGACCAACTGAAAGAGGAAAGTGCCATAAATAAGGAAAATCTGGAAAAGTTAGAATGAAGGATTTGGATTCTTTGACGGAGGGGTATACTCGTATTATCAAAAGGTATGTGAGGATACCCTACCGAAAAAAGAAATCCAAATCAAAACTTACCTTGCCGTGGATGTCCAGGGAGCTCTACTTGATGAAGAAAGAGGTCCTCACCAAGAAGCGTCGAATCCGCTGTGCAGCACCGGTCCGGAGAGCGAAAGTCGTCGATGAGTACCTGCAAATTAAAGAAAATATGAGAAGGAGGTTAAAACGCGCAAATCGAAAGCTGGAAAGGGTTCTGTGGCAAACAGGATAAGGAGGGAGTATGGGAAGGTATATATAGAGTGATGAGTAGGACCGCCAAACGACATGAGGATTTGCCCCTGGAAAAGGATGGGAGTACTCTTGACCTACGGAATCAGCAAGAGTACTGACAGAAGCTTTCTACCCGGACGATTTAGCGGAAGAGGATACACTCGACCATCGACTGACAAGAGAACAGGCTGAGCTTGTCAACGGTTGGGCTCACGACGAGCAGAGGGACCCACCGTTCACTATGGAGGAGCTCCGAATTGCGACCGAATCCTTTAACCCCAAGAAGGCCCCGGGTGCTGATGGCTTTACCGCCGACATCTGCAGTCATGCCATATCCTGTGATCCGGAGTTTTTCCTATCACTGGTCAACAAATGCCTAGAGATGGAGCACTTCCCGACCCTTTGGAAAGAGGCGACGGTAGTGGCATTGCGTAAGCCTGGGAAGGAGAACTACACTAACCCCAAAGCATACAGGCCAATAGGATTGTTGCCAGTGATGGGAAAGATACTGGAGAAGCTGATTGTGAGTAGGCTGAAGTGGCACATTCTACCAGCGATCAGTTCCCGCCAATACGGATTCATGCCCCAAAGACTGAGGACTCCCTATGCTCTAGTGAACCATATACGCCAAAAGATCGAAGCGAAAAAGATTGTCACAATGGTATCCCTGGACATAGAGGGAGCCTTTGACAACGCATGGTGGCCCGCGATCAGAGTCCGATTGGCACAGGTAAAGTGCCCAATTAACATCAGGAGGATTCTTGACAGTTACTTACACAACAGAAAAGTCACTGTCAGATATGGAGGAGCTGAGTATACGAAAAAATGCCACGAAAGGTTGTGTGCAGGGATCTATCGGCGGCCCCATTTTATGGAACCTGCTCCTTGACCCTCTAATACAGGGACTTGAACGTCGTGGCGACTATTGCCAAGCGTTTGCGGATGACGTTGTCCTGGTATTCGATGGGAACTCGGCGCAGGAAATAGAACGACAGGTTACCGCTGCCTCGCTTATGTTCGATTAAATAAGAATAAGCTGAACTTTGGTCCGTCAAAGACCAAAGCCATGGTAGTCACCCGAAAGCTGAAATATGATGTTCCAAGACTGAGGATGGGTGGATTGACATTGGCATGTCTGATGACATCAAAATCCTTGGCCTCCACATCGATAGCAACCACCTTCAATAAACACGTAGTGGAGGTGAGTAAGAAAGCTATCAATATATATAAGCAGCTTTCTCTCGAGCAGCTAGAATTAGCTGGGGCCTCCACCCGGAAGTCATCCGACTTATATACACCGCGACCGTGGAGCCGGTATTTTGTATGCCTCCAGTGTATGGGCATCGGCTACGAGAAAATAGGGGTGCAAAAGCAGCTGAACAATGTCCAGAGGGGTTTCAGTACAAAAATTCAATATAGCATATAAAACTGTTCTAACTTAACTCTAACCTAATCCTAACTCTAACCTAACTTAACTTAAATCCTAACTTAAATCCCAACTTAACCTAACTCTAACTTAACTTCTAACTTAACTCTTAACTCTTAACTTAACTCTAACTTAAATTTAACTCTAACTCTAATCCTAACTTAACCTAACCTAACCTAACTCCAACCTAACCTAATCCTAACTTAAATTTAAATTTAACTTAACTTAACTTAAATTCTAACTTAAATTCTAACTTAACTCTAATCCCAACCTAATCCCAACTCTAACTTAACTTAAATTCTAACTTAAATCCCAACCTAATCCCAACTTAACTTAAATTTAACTCTAACTTAACTTAAATCCTAACTCTAACCTTAACTCTAACCTAACTTAACTTAAATTTAAATCCTAACTTAAATTTAAATTTAACTTAAATCCCAACTTAACTCTAACTCTAATCCTAACTTAACTTCTAACTTAACTTAAATTTAAATCCTAACTTAACTTAACCTAACCTAACTTAACCTAACTTAAATTTAAATTTAAATTTAACTTAAATCCCAACTTAACTCTAATCCTAACCTAACTTAACTTAACTCTAATCCCAACCTAACCCAACTCAACCTAACCTAACCAACCTAACCTAACTCCAATCCCAACCTAATCCCAATCCTAACCTAACCTAACTCAACCTAACCTAACCAACCTAACCTAATCCTAACTCTAACTCTAATCCCAACTTAACCTAACCTAACTTAAATTTAACTCTAACTTAAATTTAACTTAACTTAACTCTAACTTAACTCTAACTCTAATCCCAACTTAACTTAAATCCCAACTCTAACTCTAATCCTAACTTAACCTAACTCTTAACCTAACCTAATCCTAACCTAACCTAACTCAACCTAACCTAACCAACCTAACCTAACCTAACCAACCTAACCTAACTCAACCTAACCTAACCTAACCAACCTAACCTAATCCTAACCTAACTCCAACCTAACCTAATCCCAACTTAACTTAAATTCTAACTTAACTTAAATTTAACTCTAACTCCCAACTCTAACCTAACCTAACCTAACCTAATCCCAACTCTAACTTAAATCCTAACTTAAATTTAACTTAAATTTAAATCCTAACTTAAATTTAACTCTAACTCTTAACCTAACTCTAACCTTAACCTAACCTAATCCTAACCTAACTTAACTCTAACCTAATCCCAATCCCAATCCCAACCTAACCTAACTTAAATTTAACTTAAATTTAACTTAAATTTAAATTTAACTTAAATTTAACTCTAACTCTAAATTTAACTTAAATTTAACTTAACTTAAATTCTAACTTAAATTTAACTTAAATTTAAATTTAAATTTAACTTAAATCCCAACCTAACCTAACTTAAATTTAACTTAACTTAAATTTAAATTTAAATTTAAATTTAACTTAAATTTAACTTAAATCCTAACTTAAATTTAACTTAACTTAACTTAACTTAACTTAAATTTAAATTTAACTTAAATTTAAATTTAAATTTAAATTTAAATTTAAATTTAAATTTAAATTTAAATTTAAATTTAAATTTAAATTTAACTTAACTTAAATTTAAATTTAACTTAAATTTAAATTTAAATTTAAATTTAACTTAACTCTAACTCTAAATTTAACTTAACTTAACTTAACTTAACTTAAATTCTAACTTAACTTAAATTCTAACTTAAATTTAACTTAAATTTAACTTAAATTTAACTTAAATTTAAATTTAAATTTAACTTAAATTTAAATTTAACTTAAATCCTAACCTAACCTAACTTAAATTTAAATCCTAACTCTAACTCTAAATTTAACTTAAATTTAACTTAAATCCCAACCTAACCTAATCCTAACTCTAACCTTAACTCTAACTTAAATATCAGCTACAAACTCAGAACAAACATATATCCTTGTTCTGGATCAAAGCACACTGTGGAATTGAAGGCAATGAAAGAGCTGACAATCTGGCTAAAGGCAGCACTAAAGACCAAAACAAAGCCCAACTATGACTCTTCCTGCTTCTATCTGTCAAGCAACAAATCCGTGAGAAGTCGCTTGAGGAATGGAACCGAAGATACGACAAGCTCTCAAACAGCTCCTAACAACAAAGATCTTCCTTCCGCAGGCAACAAACGCATATAGGATTGTGAGAAAGATTGAACTCCACCGGTGTACTGACATAGGATGACAGGGCACGGCGGGTTTTCCGAGTATTTGCATAAATTCAAATGCAAGGAGAGTTCTATGCCTGTATGCCGATAAGGTGGAAAATGATCCACCTTATCACAGAATGTCCCATGTACAGCAGAGAGAATGGATATGAGATAGAATTAGAAATAAAAATAAGCAAAGATAATATACACGAAATTATTAGAAATAAGGAATCTAGGGATAAGTTTATTAGTTTTTGTAAATATATAGCCAGCAAAGTAATAAATAAGAATAAATAAATAAAAATAGTTAAGTTATACATACATAAACACTTATATATAATAATAAGAAAAAAAAAAAAAAAAAAAAAAAAAAAAAAAAAAAAAAAAAAAAAAAAAAAAAAAAAAAAAAAAAAAAAAAAAAAAAAAAAAAAAAAAAAAAAAAAAAAAAAAAAAAAAAAAAAAAAAAAAAAAAAAAAAAAAAAAAAAAAAAAAAAAAAAAAAAAAAAAAAAAAAAAAAAAAAAAAAAAAAAAAAAAAAAAAAAAAAAAAAAAAAAAAAAAAAAAAAAAAAAAAAAAAAAAAAAAAAAAAAAAAAAAAAAAAAAAAAAAAAAAAAAAAAAAAAAAAAAAAAAAAAAAAAAAAAAAAAAAAAAAAAAAAAAAAAAAAAAAAAAAAAAAAAAAAAAAAAAAAAAAACCTAACCTAACCTAACCTAATCCTAACCTAACTCTAACCTAACCTAACCTAACTCTAACCTAACTCTAACCTAACCTAACTCTAATCCTAACTCTAATCCCAACTCTAACCTAACTCCCAACTCTAACCTAACCTAACCTAACCTAACCCAATCCCAACCTTAACCTAACCCAATCCCAACCTAACCTAACCTAACCTAACCTAACTCTAACCTTAACTCTAACTCTTAACTCTAACCTTAACTCTAACCTAATCCCAACCTAACCTAACCTAACCTAACTCTAACCTAACTCTAACTCTAACCTAACCTAACTCTAACCTAACCTAACCTAACCTAACCTAACCTAACCCAACCCAACTCCAACCTAACCTAACCTAACTCTTAACCTAACCTAACCTAACCTAACCTAACCTAACTCCAACCTAACCCAATCCCAACCTAACCTAATCCCAACCTAACCTAACCTAACTCAACCTAACCTAACCTAACCTAACCTTAACTCTAACTTCCAACCTAACCTAACTCCAACCTAACCTAACCTAACCTAACCCAACTCTAACTCTAACCTTAACCTAACCTAACTCTAACCCAACCTAACTCTAATCCTAACCTAACCTAACTCCAACCTAACCTAACCTAACCTAACCTAACCTAATCCCAACTCTAACTCTAACCTAATCCCAACTCTAACTTAAATCCCAACTCTAACCTAACTCTAACCTAACCTAACTTAACTCTAACTCTAATCCCAACTCTAACCTAACTCTAACTCTAACTCTAATCCCAATCCTAACCTAACTCCAACTCTAACCTAACTCTAACCTAACTCTAATCCTAACCTAACCTAACTCTAACCTAACTCCAATCCCAACTTAACCTAATCCCAACCTAACCTAACCTAACTCTAACCTAACCTAACTCTAACCTAACCTAACCTAACTCTAATCCCAATCCCAACTCTAACTCTAACTCTAACCTAACCTAACCTAACCTAACTCTAACCTAACCTAACTTCAACCTAACCTAACCTAACCCAATCCCAACCTAACCTAACCTAACCTGAACCTAACCTAACCTAACCTAACCTAATCCCAATCCCAACCTAACCTAACCTAATCCTAACTCTAATCCCAACTCTAACCTAACTCTAACTCTAACCTAACCTAACCTAACTCTAACTCCAACCTAACCTAACCTAACTCCAACCTAACCTAACCTAACCTAACTCCAACCTAACTCTAATCCCAATCCTAACCTAACTCTAACCTAACCTAACCTAACCTAATCCCAACCTAACCTAACCTAACCTAACCTAACCTAACCTAACCTAACCTAACCTAACCCAACTCTAACTCTAACTCTAATCCCAACCTAACCCAATCCCAACCTAACCCAATCCCAATCCCAACCTAACCTAACCTAACCTAACCTAACTCCAACCTAACCTAACCTAACCTAACCTAATCCCAACCTAATCCCAATCCCAACTCTAACCTAACCTAACCTAACTCCAATCCCAACCTAACCTAACCTAACCTAACCTAACCTAACCTAACCTAACCTAACCCAATCCCAACCTAACCTAACCTAACCTAACTCTTAACCTAACCTAACCTAACCTAACCTAACCTAACCTAACCTAACCCAACCTAATCCCAACTTAACCTAACCTAACCTAACCTAACCTAACCTAACTCCAACTCTAACCTAACCTAACCTAACCCAATCCCAACTTAACCTAACTCCAACCTAACCCAACCTAACCCAACCTAACCCAACTCCAACCTAACTCCAACCCAACCTAACCCAACCTAACCTAACCTAACCTAACCTAACCTAACCTAACCTAACCTTAACCTAACCTAACCTAACCTAACCTAACCTAACCCAACCCAACCTAACCTAACCCAACCTAACCTAACCTAACCTAACTCCAACCTAACCTAACCTAACCTAATCCCAACTCTAACCTAACCCAACCTAACCTAACTCAACCTAACCTAACCTAACCTAACCCAACCTAACCTAACCTAACCTAACCTAACCCAACCCAATCCCAACCTAACCCAACCCAACTCCAACCCAACCTAACCTAACCTAACCCAACTCCAACCTAACCTAACTCCAACTCTAACCTAACTCTAACCTAACCTAACCTAACTCTAACCTAACCTAACCTAACCTAACTTAACCTAACCTAACCCAACTCCAACCCAACCCAATCCCAACCTAACCCAACCTAACCCAACCCAACCCAACCCAACTCCAACCTAACCTAACCTAACCCAACCTAACCCAACCTAACCCAATCCCAACCCAACCTAACCCAACCCAACCCAACCCAACCTAACCTAACCTAACCTAACCCAACCTAACCTAACCTAACCTAACCCAACCTAACCTAACCTAACCCAACTCAACCTAACCTAACCCAACCTAACCTAACCTAACCTAACCTAACCTAACCTAACCTAACCTAACCTAACCTAGCCTAGCCTAGCCTAACCTAGCCTAGCCTAGCCTGGCCTAGCCTGGCCTAGCCTAGCCTAGCCTAACCTAACCTAGCCTAGCCTAGCCTAGCCTAGCCTAGCCTAGCCTAACCTAGCCTAGCCTAACCTAACCTTAACCTTAACCTAACCTTAACTCTAACTTAAATCCTAACCTAACCTAGCCTAGCCTAGCCTAGCCTAGCCTAGCCTAGCCTAGCCTAACCTAACCTTAACTCTAACTTAAATTTAAATTTAACTTAACTCTTAACTTAACTCTAATCCTAACTCTAACTTAACTTAACTTAAATTTAACTTAACTCTAACTTAAATCCCAACTTAACTTAACTTAAATTTAAATTTAACTTAACTTAAATCCTAACCTAACTCTAACCTTAACTCTAACTTAACCTAACTTAAATTTAACTTAACTTAACCTAACTCTAACTTAAATTTAAATTTAACTTAACTTAACTTAAATCCTAACCTAACCTAACCTAATCCTAACTCTAACTTAAATCCCAACTTAAATCCTAACTTAAATTTAACTTAACTTAACTTAAATTTAACTTAACTCTAACCTAACTTAAATTTAACTCTAACTTAACTTAACCTAACTTAAATTTAACTTAACTTAACTTAAATCCTAACTCTAACCTAACTTAAATTTAAATTTAACTTAACTTAACTTAACTCTAACTTAAATTTAAATTTAACTTAACTTAAATCCTAACTCTAACCCAACCTAACCTAACCTAGCCTAGCCTAACCTAACCTAACTTAACTTAACTTAAATTTAACTCTAACTTAAATCCCAACTCTAACTTAACTCTTAACTCTAACTCTAACTTAACCTAACTCCAACTCTAACCTAACCTAGCCTAGCCTAACCTAACCTAACTCCAACCTAACCTAACCTAGCCTAGCCTAGCCTAGCCTAGCCTAGCCTAGCCTAACCTAGCCTAGCCTAACCTAACCTAACTCTAACCTAACCTAGCCTAGCCTAGCCTAACCTAGCCTAGCCTAACCTAACCTTAACCTAACCTAACCTTAACTCTAACTTAAATCCTAACCTAACCTAGCCTAGCCTAACCTAACCTAGCCTAACCTAGCCTAGCCTAGCCTAACCTAGCCTAGCCTAACCTAGCCTAGCCTAACCTAGCCTAGCCTAACCTAACCTAATCCCAATCCCAACTCCAACCTAACCCAACCTTAACCTAACCTAACCAACCTAACCTAACCTAGCCTAGCCTAGCCTAGCCTAGCCTAACCTAACCTAATCCTAACCTAACCTAGCCTAGCCTAGCCTAGCCTAGCCTAGCCTAACCTAGCCTAACCTAACCTAGCCTAGCCTAGCCTAGCCTAGCCTAGCCTAACCTAACCTTAACTCTAACCTAACCTAGCCTAGCCTAACCTAGCCTAGCCTAGCCTAGCCTAGCCTAGCCTAGCCTAGCCTAGCCTAACCTAACCTTAACTCTAACCTAACCTAGCCTAACCTAGCCTAGCCTAACCTAGCCTAGCCTAGCCTAACCTAGCCTAGCCTAACCTAACCTAGCCTAGCCTAGCCTAACCTAACCTAGCCTAACCTAACCTTAACCTAACCCAACCTTAACCTAACTCTAATCCCAATCCCAATCCCAACCCAACCCAACCCAACCCAACCCAACTCCAACCTAACCTAACCTAACCTAACTTAAATTTAACTTAACTCTAACCTAACCTAGCCTAGCCTAGCCTAACCTAACCTTAACCCAACCTAACCTAACTTAAATCCTAACTTAACCTAATCCTAACTTAACCTAATCCTAACCTAACTTAAATCCCAACTTAACTTAACTTAACTTAAATCCTAACCTAACCTAGCCTAACCTAGCCTAACCTAACCTAACTCTTAACTCTAACCTAATCCCAACCTAACCCAACCTAACCTAACTTAACTCTAACCTAACCTAATCCTAACCTAACTTAACCTAATCCTAACTTAACCTAATCCCAACCTAACCCAACCTAACCTAACCTAACCTAATCCTAACTTAAATCCCAACTCTAACTCTAACTTAACTTAACCTAACTTAAATTTAAATTTAACTTAACTTAAATCCTAACCTAACCTAGCCTAGCCTAGCCTAGCCTAGCCTAGCCTAGCCTAACCTAACCTAACTTAACCTAATCCCAACTTAACCTAACTCCAATCCCAACCTAACTCCAATCCCAACCTAATTTTATTACATTGGTGCTTGCCCATGGAATTAATGTTTGTAATCGCTTGCGATGTCGAGTAAGACGACAGCAGCGGATAACCTCTCCCGCCCTACCGGCGGGGGTGGAGAGAAGTCAGCGATGTAGACACGTTCTTAAGCGTTGTCTGGTAACCGAGTGGAATTAACAAAGCCGTGACTGAGGGTAAATCAGTCACGGCAGCCAACAAGCGGCTCATTACTTTGGCTGCGACGGAGATTCGTCGATGCGGCCTAAGTTAGGCTGGCATCACTCCTGATGCAGAAACCACACCTGCGCTCACACCAATTGACAGTGACTTGAAGGCTGACATCGTGGCCTGTGTACGCGACGAAATGGCCAAATTCAAAGGGCAGATTACAGCGCAGCTCCAGCAGACACGGACCACGTCGTACGCTCAGGCAGCAATGACCGGCCGCACTCCAGCGACTCAGGGCGGTGGTGCCACAGCTTCGGCCACGCCTTCTCCACCACCTGCGACCAAGCCAGCTATCATTGTTAGCACGGTGGCAGAGACTAAAACCAGGCAAGAGGTGATACAAGCCTTTAAGAAAACATTACGTACCGCGAATCCTCATACGCACCGGCGCAGTTCAAGCCGTGTCAAATAACAAACTGCGTATTGAATTTGATACCACGACCCAGAGGGACGACACCTTACAGCGGTTAAAAGAGCGTTCAGAGATCAAGGCTGAACCTGTCCGCAGACTTAGGCCCATGATAATAATGAAGGCGTCAAAGACATCTGCGGAAGAACTCGTCGCTATAATCAAGGTACAAAACACTGAACTCGGCGAGATAATCGGCAGCGAACCTGAAAATTTAAAATTACGATTCAAGCGCAATAATAAAAACCAGAATTTATACAACGCAGTTCTGTTAGCGGAACCGAAGGTGTACAGGAAAATGGTGGATATGGCAAGGATTGCCGTAGACCATCAGAAGATTTACGTTGCCAGCTTCTCTCCATTCCTCCAGTGCCATAAATGCCTGCAATTCGGGCATATGCGTTCCCACTGTACAGCGGCCGTGAGCCCTTGCTCCCATTGTGCTAGCACTGACCATCAAGTCGCTGAGTGCCCAAGTAAAGACACTCCAAATACAGCGAAATGTGTCAATTGTGTTGCGCATAATGAAAAGTTCAAAGCAAAAAATGACATTAAACACACCGCGAACTCAATGTCCTGCCCACGCTTGCGAGCCATGAGAGAGAGAGTCGACAACAGAGTAGACTACGGAGCGTAGCTCCTCTCTCTCACGGTCAGCGACGATTGGAGCTGTTTTTCTATTTCTTTAAATCTAAATTTATTACCATTTTAATATACTGTCATATACTATTCTTGTTTACGTGTCATATCATTCTCCAATCATTAAATTGTCTCAATATATATGTTAAATTTGTGTCATGCATGTGCCGCCGCCCTTCCCGAGATGCGAACGGTGCACCGTATCTAACGGCTAGCACCGCTGAGCATGCGGGAGCGGCCACGGCACCGTTTAAGTTTTTAATTGTTTACATTTTTACTTGCACAACCGACGGCGCGCTGCGTCTCCCCCGCCCCGCCCCGCTCCCCGCGCATTCCGCGAAGGGACCGGGGCCTCTAGCGGTGTCTATTTTTAGATGCGGCGACGCGGTTCAATTGTTTATGTATTCTTAGTAATAATTTATTTCTTTTTGTAATTACTTTTCAAAATCCTTATGATAGGTCTAGCTCTAAGAAATTAGTACTAATATAGAATAGATACAAAAGAATTGTTGTTGATCTTTTTGCTGTTTATAATGTTGTCATATATTTATGTTTATTTTCTTTTACAATCTTGCTATTTTTCTTTTATTAAATTATATTAGGCCAGCTTTGCAAGCAGTCAATTAATTAATCAAGTTAAATTGGTATCTAATTACGTGCCGCCGCCCTTCCCGGGTTGCGAACGGTGCATCGTATCCCATGGCGAGCACCGATGAGCATTGCGGGATCGGCCACGGCACAGTTTAAGTTTTAATTGTTTACATTTTACTTGCACAACCGACGGCGCGCTGCGTCGCCCCGCCTCGCCCCGCTCCCCGCGCCTGCCGCGAAGGGACCGGGGCCCCAAGCGATGTCTATTTTTAGATGCGGCGACGCAGTCCAATTGTTTATGTTATCGTATTTATTATTTCTTTTTCCTTATTTGTAATTCCTCTACAAAATTCTAAGATAGGTCTAGCTTTAAGAAATTATCACTAATTTAGAATAGATACTTGTATATAGATAAATAATTGTTGTTTTTTGCATTATATAAATTATGTCCAACTAGTGTTTAAGCATATGGCACATGCCGCCGACATTCTCGGGCTGCGAACGACGCCCGTATTTAACTGCGAGCATCGCCGCTCGGGAGTGGCCGTGGCATGGTTTAAATTGTCCATCGTTCCTTACAAGTTGTTTCATTTCTTATTGCTGCGACCGTTAGCGCGCCGCGCCTCCCGCGCCTCGTCCCGCTCCCCGCGCATGACGCGTTGGGACCGTGACCTTCAAGCGGCGTAAAATTTTTATATACGGCGACGTAGTTCAATCGTCTAAGTTAACGTAGTAATTATTTCTTTTTATTAGTAACTCTTTTTCTAAATCCTAATGTTAAGGTCTAGCTTTAAGAAATTAGCACTAATTTAGAATATATACTTGTATATAGATAAATAATTGTTGTTTTGTATTATATAATGTTGTCATATATTTATGTTTATTTTCTTTTACAATCTTGCTATTTTTCTTTTATTAAATTATATTAGGCCAGCTTTGCAAGCAGTCAATTAATTAATCAAGTTAAATTGGTATCTAATTACGTGCCGCCGCCCTTCCCGGGTTGCGAACGGTGCATCGTATCCCATGGCGAGCACCGCTGAGCATGCGGGAGCGGCCACGGCACCGTTTAAGTTTTAATTGTTTACATTTTACTTGCACAACCGACGGCGCGCTGCGTCGCCCCGCCTCGCCCGCTCCCCGCGCATTCCGCGAAGGGACCGGGGCCTCTAGCGGTGTCTATTTTTAGATGCGGCGACGCGGTTCAATTGTTTATGTTATCGTATTTATTATTTCTTTTTATTAGTAACTCTTTTCTAAATCCTAACTTAACCTAACTCTTAACTCTAACTTAAATTTAACTTAACTTAAATTTAAATTTAACTTAAATTTAACTTAAATTTAACTTAAATTTAACTTAACTCTAACTTAACCTAATCCTAACTTAAATTTAAATTTAAATTTAACTTAACTTAACTCTAATCCTAACTTAAATTTAACTTAACTTAACTTAAATCCTAACCTAACCTAGCCTAGCCTAGCCTAGCCTAGCCTAACCTAACCTAATCCTAACTTAAATTTAACTTAACTCTAACCTAACCTAGCCTAGCCTAGCCTAGCCTAGCCTAGCCTGGCCTAGCCTAGCCTGGCCTAGCCTAGCCTAGCCTGGCCTAGCCTAGCCTAACCTAGCCTAGCCTAGCCTAGCCTGGCCTAGCCTAGCCTAACCTAACCTAACTTAACTTAACTTAACTTAACTCTAACCTAACTCTTAACTTAACTTAACTTAAATTTAACTTAACTCTAACCTAACCTAGCCTAGCCTAGCCTAGCCTAGCCTAACCTAGCCTAACCTAGCCTAGCCTGGCCTAGCCTAGCCTAGCCTAGCCTAGCCTAGCCTGGCCTAGCCTAGCCTAGCCTAACCTAACCTAACTCTAACTTAAATCCCAACTCTAACTCTAACTCTTAACTTAACTTAAATTTAACTTAAATTTAACTTAAATTTAAATTTAACTTAAATCCTAACCTAACTTAACTTAAATTTAACTTAAATTTAACTCTAACTTAACTTAAATTTAAATCCTAACTTAAATTTAAATTTAAATTTAACTTAAATTTAAATTTAAATTTAACTTAAATTTAAATTTAAATTTAAATTTAACTTAAATCCTAACTTAACTCTAACTTAACCTAACCTAACCTAGCCTAACCTAGCCTAGCCTAACCTAACCTAACTCTAACTCCCAACTTAACTCTAACTTAAATTTAACTTAACTCTAACCTAACCTAGCCTAGCCTGGCCTAGCCTAGCCTGGCCTAGCCTAGCCTAACCTAACCTTAACCTAACTCTTAACTCTAACTTAACTTAAATTTAAATTTAACTTAACTTAACTTCAACTTAACTTAACCTAACCTAACCTAACTCCAACTCTAACTCTAATCCCAACTCTAACCTAACCTAGCCTAGCCTAACCTAGCCTAGCCTGGCCTAGCCTAGCCTAACCTAACCTAACTCAACCTAACCTAACTTAAATTTAACTTAACTTAACTTCAACTTAACTTAAATCCTAACCTAACTTAACTTAACCTAACTTAAATTTAACTTAACTTAAATTTAACTTAACTTAACTCTAACTTAACTCTAAATCCTAACTTAACTCTTAACTCTAACTTAACTTAACTTAACTTAACTTAAATTTAAATTTAACTTAAATTTAAATTTAACTTAACTCTAACTTAAATTCTAACTTAACTCTAATCCTAACTTAAATTTAACTTAAATTTAACTTAAATTTAACTCTAACTTAAATCCCAACTCTAACTTAACTTAACTTAAATCCTAACCTAACCTAGCCTAGCCTAGCCTAACCTAACCTAACTCTTAACTTAACTTAACTTCAACTTAACTTAACTTAAATTTAACTCTAACTTAACCTTAACCTAACTCTAACTCTAATCCCAACTTAACCTAACTCTAATCCCAACTCTAACCTAACCTAGCCTAACCTAGCCTAGCCTAACCTAGCCTAGCCTAACCTAACCTAACTTAAATTTAACTTAACTTAACTTAACTTAACTTAACCTAACCTAACCTAGCCTAGCCTAACCTAGCCTAGCCTAGCCTAGCCTAGCCTAGCCTAGCCTAGCCTAGCCTAGCCTAGCCTAACCTAGCCTAGCCTAACCTAACCTAGCCTAGCCTAGCCTGGCCTAGCCTAGCCTAACCTAACCTAGCCTAGCCTGGCCTAGCCTAGCCTAGCCTAACCTAACCTAACTTAACTTAAATTTAAATCCTAACTTAAATTCTAACTTAACTTCTAACTTAACTCTTAACTTAACTTCTAACTTAACTTCTAACTTAACTTAACTTCAACTTAACTTAAATTTAAATTTAACTTAACTCTAACTTAACCTAACTTAAATTTAAATTTAAATTTAACTTAAATTTAACTTAAATTTAAATTTAAATTTAAATTTAACTTAACTTAACTCTAACTTAACTTAACCTAACCTAACCTAGCCTAGCCTGGCCTAGCCTAGCCTAGCCTAGCCTAGCCTAGCCTAGCCTGGCCTAGCCTAGCCTAGCCTAACCTAGCCTAACCTAACCTAATCCTAACTTAAATCCCAACTCTAACTTAAATTTAAATTTAACTTAACTTAACTTCTAACTTAACTTAACTTAAATTTAACTTAACTTAACTTCTAACTTAACTCTTAACTCTAACTCTAACTTAAATTCTAACTTAACTTAACTTAAATTTAACTTAACTTAACCTAATCCTAACCTAATCCTAACTTAACTCTTAACTTAACTCTAACCTAAATCCCAACCTAATCCCAACTTAACTTAAATTTAAATTTAAATTTAACTTAACTCTAATCCTAACTCTAACCTAACTCTTAACTTAACTTCTAACTTAACTCTAACTTAAATTTAACTCTAACTTAACCTAATCCTAACCTAACTTAAATCCCAACTCTAACCTAACTCTAATCCTAACTCTAACCTAACTCTAAATCCTAACTCTAACCTAACCTAGCCTAGCCTAACCTAGCCTAACCTAACCTAACTCTAATCCCAACTTAAATCCTAACTTAAATTTAACTTAACTTAACTTCTAACTTAACTTAACTTCAACTTAACTTAAATTTAAATCCTAACTCTAAATTTAACTTAAATTTAAATTTAACTTAAATCCTAACTTAACTCTAATCCCAACTCTAACCTAACCCAACCCAACCTAACCTAACCTAGCCTAGCCTAACCTAACCTAACCCAACCTAACCTAACCTAACCTAACCTAACCTAACTCAACCTAACCTAACCTAACCTAACCTAACCTAACCTAACCTAACCTAACCTAGCCTAACCTAGCCTAGCCTAACCTAACCTAACCTAATCCTAACCTAACTTAACCTAACCTAACCTAACCTAGCCTAGCCTAGCCTAGCCTAACCTAACCTAACCCAACTCAACCTAACCTAACCTAACCTAATCCCAACTTAAATCCTAACTTAAATCCTAACCTAACCTAGCCTAACCTAACCTAACCTAACCTAACCTGAATCCCAACCTAACCTGAACCTAACCTAACCTGGCCTAGCCTAACCTGGCCTAACCTAACCTGGCCTAACCTAACCTAACCTAACCTAACCTAACCTAACCTAACCTAACCCAATCCCAACCTAACCCAACCTAACCTAACCTAACCTAACCTAGCCTAGCCTAACCTAACCTAACCTAGCCTAGCCTAACCTAACCTAACCTAATCCTAACTTAAATCCTAACCTAACTTAACCTAACCTAACCTAACCTAGCCACAACCTAACCTAACCTAACCTAGCCACAACCTAACCTAACCTGGCCTGGCCTGGCCACAACCTGGCCTAGCCTAACCTGGCCTAACCTAACCTGGCCTAACCTAACCTGAACCTAACCTAACCTGGCCTGGCCACAACCTAGCCTGGCCTGGCCTAGCCTGGCCTGGCCTAGCCTAACCTAACCTAACTTAAATCCTAACCTAACCTGGCCTAACCTAACCTAACCTAACCTAACCTAACCTAGCCTAGCCTAACCTAACCTAACCTAGCCTGGCCTAACCTAACCTTAACCCAACCTAACCTAACCTAACCTAGCCTAACCTGGCCTAACCTAACCCAACCCAACCTAACCTAACCTAACCTAACCTAGCCTAGCCTAACCTGGCCTAACCTAACCTAACCTAACCTAACTCTAACCTAACTCTTAACTTAACTCTAACCTAACCTGAATCCCAACCTAACTCCAACCTAACCCAACCTAACCTAGCCTAGCCTGGCCTAACCTAACCTAGCCTAACCTAGCCTAACCTAGCCTAACCTAACCTAGCCTAACCTAACCTAACCTAGCCTAACCTAACCTAACCTAACTAACCTAACCTAGCCTAACCTAGCCTAACCTAGCCTAACCTAACCTAACCTAACCTAACTAACCTAACCTAATCCCAACCTAACCTAACCTAGCCTAACCTAGCCTAACCTAACCTAACCTAACCTAACCTAACCTTAACCCAACCTAACCCAACTCCAACCCAACCCAACCTAACCTAGCCACAACCTAGCCTAACCTAACCTAGCCTAACCTAACCTAACCTAACCCTGGCCTAACCTAACCTAACCTAACCTGGCCTAACCTAACCTAACCTAACTTAACCTAACCTAACCTAGCCTAGCCTAGCCTAACCTAACCTAGCCTAGCCACAACCTAACCTAACCCTGGCCTAACCTAGCCTAGCCTAACCTAACCTTAACCTAACCTAACCTAACCTAACCTAACCTAACTTAACTTCTAACTCTAACCTAACCTAGCCTAGCCTAGCCTAACCTAACCTAACCTAACCTAACCTAGCCTAACCTAACCTAGCCTAACCTAGCCTAACCTAACCTAACCTAACCTAACCCTGGCCTAACCTAGCCTAACCTAGCCTAGCCTAGCCTAACTAACCTAACCTAACCTAGCCTAACCTAACCTAGCCTAACCTAGCCTGGCCTAGCCTAGCCTAACCTAACCTAGCCTAGCCTGGCCTGGCCTGGCCTAGCCTGGCCTAACCTAACCTAATCCTAACTCTAACTTAAATTTAAATTTAAATTTAACTTAAATCCTAACTTAACCTAACTCAACCTAACCTAACCTAACCTAGCCTGGCCTGGCCTAACCTAGCCTGGCCTGGCCTGGCCTGGCCTGGCCTAACCTAGCCTAACCTAACCTAGCCTAACCTAGCCTAGCCTAGCCTAGCCTAACCTAACCTAACTTAACTTAACTCTAATCCTAACTTAAATTTAACTTAAATCCTAACTCTAAATTTAACTTAAATTTAAATTTAACTTAAATCCTAACTTAACTTAACTTCAACTTAACTTAACTTAACTCTTAACTTAACTCTAATCCTAACTTAAATTTAACTTAACTTAAATTTAAATTTAACTTAACTTAAATCCCAACTTAAATTTAACTTAACTTAACTCTTAACTCTAACTTAACTTAACTTAACCTAATCCTAACTCTAAATTTAACTTAACTTCTAACTCTAACTCCAACTCTAACTCTAATCCTAACTCTAACTTAAATTTAACTTAAATTTAAATTTAACTTAAATTTAAATCCTAACTCTAACCTTAACCTTAACCTAACTCTAACTCTAACTCTAAATTTAACTTAAATTTAACTTAACTTAACCTAACTTAAATTTAACTTAAATCCTAACTTAAATTTAACTTAAATCCTAACCTAACTTAAATTTAACTTAAATTTAACTTAACTCTTAACTTAACTCTAACTTAACTTAAATTTAACTTAACTTAACTTAAATTTAAATCCTAACTTAAATTTAAATCCTAACTCTAAATTTAACTTAAATTTAACTTAACTTAACTTAACTTAAATTTAACTTAAATCCCAACTTAAATCCTAACCTAACTTAAATTTAACTCTAACTCTAATCCTAACCTAACCTAGCCTAGCCTAGCCTAGCCTAGCCTAACCTAGCCTAGCCTAACCTAACCTAACTCCAACTCTAACCTAACCTAGCCTAGCCTAGCCTAGCCTAGCCTAACCTAGCCTAGCCTAGCCTAACCTAACCTAACTCTTAACCTAACTTAACTCTAACCTAACTTAAATCCTAATCCTAACCTAACTTAAATCCTAACTTAACTTAAATCCTAACCTAACCTAGCCTAGCCTAACCTAGCCTAGCCTAGCCTAGCCTAGCCTAACCTAGCCTAGCCTAGCCTAGCCTAACCTAGCCTAGCCTAACCTAACCTAACCCAACCCAACTCCAACCCAACCTAACCCAACCCAACTCCAACCCAACCTAACCTAACCTAGCCTAGCCTAACCTAGCCTAGCCTAGCCTAGCCTAACCTAACCTAATCCCAATCCTAACCTAACCTAGCCTAACCTAACCCAACCCAACTCCAACCTAACTCTAACCTAACCTAATCCTAACTCTAACCTTAACCTAACCTAACTCCAACCTAACTCTAACCTAACCTAGCCTAGCCTAGCCTAGCCTAGCCTAGCCTAGCCTAGCCTAGCCTAACCTAACCTAACCTAGCCTAACCTAGCCTAGCCTAACCTAGCCTAGCCTAGCCTAGCCTAGCCTAACCTAACCTTAACCCAACCTAACTCTAACTCTAACTTAACTTAACTTAACCTAATCCTAACTCTAACTCTAATCCCAATCCCAACCTAACCCAACCCAACCCAACTCCAACCTAACTCTAACCTAACTTAAATTTAACTTAACTCTAACTTAACCTAACCTAACCTAACCTAGCCTAGCCTAACCTAACCTAACCTAGCCTAGCCTAACCTAACCCAATCCCAACCTAACTTAACTCTAACCTAATCCCAACTTAAATCCTAACTTAACCTAACTTAAATCCTAACTCTAACCTAACCTAACCTAACTTAACTCTAATCCCAATCCTAACTCTAACTTAACTCTAACCTAACCTAGCCTAGCCTAGCCTAGCCTAACCTAGCCTAGCCTAACCTAACCTAACTTAAATTTAACTCTAACTCTAATCCCAACTCTAACCTAATCCCAACCTAACTTAACCTAACCTAACTCCAACTCTAACTTAACCTAACCTAACTTAACTTAAATTTAACTTAAATCCTAATCCTAACCTAACCTAGCCTAGCCTAGCCTAACCTAACCTAACCTAAATCCTAACTTAAATCCCAACTTAACTCTAATCCCAATCCTAACTCTAACTCCAACTCTAACCTAAATCCTAACTCTAATCCTAACCTAACTCCAATCCCAACCTAACTCTAATCCCAACTCTAACTTAACCTAACCTAACTCCAACTCTAACCTAACCTAGCCTAACCTAGCCTAACCTAACCTAATCCTAACTTAACCTAACCTAATCCCAACCTAATCCCAACTCTAACTCTAACTTAAATTTAAATTTAACTTAACTTAACTCTAATCCTAACTTAACTTAACCTAACCTAACCTAACCTAACCTAACCTAACCTAACCTAACCTAACTCAACCTAACCTAACCCAACCTAACTCCAACCGTCGATGCGGCCATAAGTTGGCTAGCATCACTCCTGATGCAGCAACCACACCCGCGCTCGCACCCATCGACAGCGACCTAAAGGCTGACATCGTGGCCTGCGTGCGTGACGAGATGGCCAAGTTCAAGGGGCAGATTTCAGCGCAGCTCCAGCAGACTCGGACCACGTCATACGCTCAGGCCGCAATGACCGGCCGCACTCCAGCGACTCAGGGCGGTGGCGCCACAGCTTCGGCCACGCCTGCACCACCACCTGCGACCAAGCCCGCCATCATCGTGAGTACGGTGGCGGAGACTAAGACCAGGCAAGAGGTGATTCAAGCTTTCAAGAAAAGCATCACGTACCGCGAATCATCATACGCACCGGCACGCATCCAAGCTGTGTCGAACAACAAATTGCGTATCGAATTTGATACCACGACCCAGCGGGATGACACGTTGCAGAGATTAAAAACACGATCAGAGATTAAGGCTGAACCTGTCCGCAGACTTAAGCCTATGATAATAATGAAAGGCGTCTCAAAAGACACTCCTGCTGAAGATCTCGTCGCCATCATCAAGGTTCAAAACACTGAACTCGGCGAGATAATCGGCAGCGAACCTGAGAACTTGAAATTACGCTTTAAGCGCAATAATAAGAACCAGAACTTATACAACGCAGTTCTGTTAGCGGAACCGAAGGTATACAGGAAAATGGTGGATATGGCAAGGATTGCCGTAGACCACCAGAAGATCCACGTTGCCAGCTTCTCTCCATTCCTTCAGTGCCATAAATGCCTGCAATTCGGGCATATGCGTTCCCACTGTACAGCGGCCGTGAGCCCTTGCTCCCCACTGTGCTAGCACCGAACATCAAGTTGCTGAGTGCCCAAGCAAAGACGCTCGAACTCAGCGAAATGTTTTAATTGTGTCGCGCATAATGATAAGTTTAAAACAAAAAATGACATTAAACACACCGCGAACTCAATGTCCTGCCCACGCCTGCGAGCCATGAGAGAGAGAGTCGACAACAGAGTAGACTACGGAGCGTAGCTCCTCTCTCTCACGGTCAGCGACGATTGGAGCAGTTTTTCAACTTTTACATCTAAATTTTTACCATTTTAATATAACTGTTATATACTATTTTTATATCTACAAGTCATGACATTCATCATACATTAAATTGCCTCAATTAACCATGTTAAATTTGTGTCATGTACGTGCCGCCGCCCTTCCCGGGTTGCGAACGGTGCACCGTATCTAACGGCTAGCACCGCTGAGCATGCGGGAGCGGCCACGGCACCGTTTAAAAATTTTTAATTGTTTATATTTTTACTTTCACAACCGACTGCGCGCTGCGTCGCCCCCGCCCCGCCCCGCTCCCCGCGCATTCCGCGAAGGGACCGGGGCTCAAGCGGTGTCTATTTTTAGATGCGGCGACGCGGTTCAATTGTTTATGCAATCTTAGTAATAATTTCTTTCTTTTTTGTAATTACTTCTCAAAATCCTTATGATAGGTCTAGCTCTAAGAAATTAGTACTAATATAGAATAGATATTTGTATACAAAAGAATTGTTGTTGATCTTTTTGCTGTATATAATGTTGTCATATATTTATGTTTATTTTCTTTTACAATCTTGCTATTTTTTCTTTTATTAAATTATATTAGGCCAGCTTTGCAAGCATTCAATTAACTAATCACGTCAAATTTGTGTCTAATTACGTGCCGCCGCCCTTCCCGGGATGCGAACGGTGCACCGTATCTAACGGCTAGCACCGCTGAGCATGCGGGAGCGGCCACGGCACCGTTTAAACTTTTATCGCTCCGTCTTAATTTGTTTACATTCTTACTCTCACAACCGACGGCGCGCTGCGTCGCCCCCGCCCCGCCCCGCTCCCCGCGCCTTCCGCGAAGGGACCGGGGCCTCAAGCGGTGTCTATTTTTAGATGCGGCGACGCGGTTCAATTGTTTATGTTATCGTAGTAATAATTTCTTTATTTATTTTTGTAATTATTTTTCAACTTCATAAGATAAGTCTAGCTTTAAGAATTTAATACTAAAATAGTATAGATACTTGTATACAAAATAATTGTTATTGTTCTTTCTGCAGTATATAATGTTATCATATATTTATGTTTATTTTCACGATCATGCTATCTATCATTCATTAAATTATTGTAGACAAGCTTTGGAAATACCTTAATTAATTAAGTACGACAAATTTGTGCCTAAGTACGTGCCGCCGCCCTTCCCGGGTTGCGAACGGTGCATCGTATCTGTCTGCGAGCACCGCTGAGCATGCGGGATCGGCCACGGCACAGTTTAAACTTTTAATCGCTCCGTCTTAATTTGTTTACATTCTTACTCTCACAACCGACGGCGCTGCGTCGCCCCCGCCTCGCCCCGCTCCCCGCGCATTCCGCGAAGGGACCGGGGCCCCAAGCGATGTCTATTTTTAGATGCGGCGACGCAGTCCAATTGTTTATGTTATCGTATTTATTATTTCTTTTCCTCTTTTGTAATTCCTTTACAAAATCTTAAGATAGGTCTAGCATTAAGAAATTAGCACTAATTTAGAATAGATACTTGTATATAGATAAATAATTGTTGTTTTTGCATTATATAATGTCGTCATATATTTATGTTTATTTCCTTTTACGATCATGCTATTTTTCTTTTATTAAATTATATTAGGCCAGCTTTGCAAGCATTCAATTAACTAATCACGTCAAATTTGTGTCTAATTACGTGCCGCCGCCCTTCCCGGGTTGCGAACGGTGCACCGTATCTAACGGCTAGCACCGCTGAGCATTGCGGGATCGGCCACGGCACAGTTTAAACTTTTATCGCTCCGTCTTAATTTGTTTATATTTTACTTTTACAACCGACTGCGCGCTGCGTCGCCCCGCCTCGCCCGCTCCCCGCGCCCGCCGCGATGGGACCGGGGCCCCAAGCGATGTCTATTTTTAGATGCGGCGACGCAGTTCAATTGTTTATGTTATCGTATTTATTATTTCTTTTTCCTCTTTTGTAATTCCTTTACAAAATCCTAAGATAGGTCTAGTTTTAAGAATTTAGCACTAATTTAAAATAGATACTTGTATATAGATAAATAATTGTTGTTTTGCATTATTTAATGTCGTTATATGTTTATGTTTATTTTCTTTTACGATCATACTATTTACCATTTATTAAATTGCAGTAGGCCAGCTTTGTAAATACCTCAATTATTTAATTACGTCAAATTAGTGGTTAAGCATACGGCACATGCCGCCGACATTTCCGGGCTGCGAACGACGCCCGTATTTTATTGCGAGCATCGCCGCTCGGGAGTGGCCGTGGCATGGTTTAAATTGTACATCGCTTTTACAAATTATTTCAAATCTTATTCCCACAACCGATGGCGCGCTGCACCCCGCACCTGACCCGCTCCCCGCGCATGACGCGTCAGGACCGTGACCTTCAAGCGGCGTTTAATTTTTTAGATACGGCGACGTAGTTCAATTGTCTAAGTTAAAGTAATAATTATTTCTTTTTCTTTAGTAACTCTTCTAAATCCTAATGTTAAGGTCTAGCTTTAAGAAATTAGCACTAATTTAGAATATATACTTGTATACATATAACTGCTCTTTTTGCATTATATAATGTTGTTATATACTTATGTTTATTTTTACGATTATACAATCTATCATTTATTAAACTATAGTAGGCCATCTTTGTAAATACTTCAATCAATTGAGCATGTTAAATTAGTGTCTAAGCACGTGCCGCCGCCCTTCCCGGGTTGCGAACGGTGCATCGCATCTGACTGCGAGCACCGCTGAGCACTCGGGAGCGGCCTCGGCACATTTTAAAATTTTAATTTGTTTAAATTCTTGTGTCCACAAACCGACAGAGCACCGCGCCCCCCGCGCCGCACCTCGCTCCCCGAGCGTGTGCCGGCGGCGGAGAAGGCGTGGCCTCGCCACGCCGGGTCTATTTTTAGCCACGGTGAAGCGGTTGCATGTGTGCGTTTAATTTTGTATAAAGAGTATTGTATTATGTTATTCGTTGCGCGTACACATCTTTCCAATGTCGTCATATATTTATGTTTATATTCATTTTTATTTTTATCATGTTATTTACCATTAATTAAATTGTAGTAGGCCAGCTTTGTAAATACCTCAATTATTTAATTATGTCAAACTCGTGTTTAAGCATATGGCACATGCCGCCGACATTCCCGGGCTGCGAACGATGCCCGTAATTAACTGCGAGCATCGCCGCTCGGGAGTGGCAGTGGCATGGTTTAAATTGTTCATCGCTTTTTACAAATTATTTCAAATCTTATTCCCACAACCGATAGCGCGCTGCACCCCCCGCACCTGACCCCGCTCCCCGCGCATTCTGCGAAGGGACCGGGGTCTCAAGCAGTGTTTATTTTTAAATGCGGCGACGCGGTTCAATTGTTTAAATTAACGCAGTTATTATTTCTCTAGTTCTGTTTCATAATCCTTAAAATAGGTCTAGCTTTAAGAAACTAGCATTAATATAGTAGAGATACCTGTATATAAAATGATTGTTCTTTGCTTTATATAACGCTGTCATATACTCATGTTTATCGTTGCGATCATGCTATTTATCATTTACTAATTTGTAGTACGCCAGCTCTGTAAATACCGCAATTAATTAATTATGTTAATGTGTGTTTAAGCATATGCCGACGGCCTTCCCGGATTGCGAACGGTGCACCGTATTTAACGGCTAGCACCGCTGAGCATGCAGAACAACACAACCGTTTAAATTACATTTGTTTACATTTTTACTTTCACAACCGACTGCGCGCTGCGTCGCCCCCGCCCCGCCCCGCTCCCCGCGCATTCCGCGAAGGGACCGGGGCGGTGTCTATTTTTAGATGCGGCGACGCAGTTCAATTGTTTATGCAATCTTAGTAATAATTTCTTTCTTTATTGTAATTACTTTTTAAAAATCCTTATGATAGGTCTAGCTCTAAGAAATTAGTACTTATATAGAATAGATACTTGTATTCAAAAGAATTGTTGTTGGTCTTTTGCTTATTTTTGTATTATAATATTTATGTTTATATTCATTTTATTTTTATCATGTTATTTACCATTAATTAAATTGTAGTAGGCCAGCTTTGCAAGCATTCAATCAATTAATCACGTAAAATTTGTGTCGAATTACGTGCCGCCGCCCTTCCCGGGTTGCGAACGGTGCATCGTATCCCATGGCGAGCACCGCTGAGCATGCGGGATCGGCCACGGCACAGTTAAAACTTTTAATCACTCCGTCTTAATTTGTTTTCACTCTACTCACAACCGACGGCGCGCTGCGTCGCCCGCCCGCCCGCTCCCCGCGCATTCTGCGAAGGGACCGGGGCCCCAAGCGATGTCTATTTTTAGATGCGGCGACGCAGTTCAATTGTTTATGTTATCGTATTTACTATTTCTTTTTCTTTATTTGTAATTCCTTTACAAAAATGCTTAGATAGGTCTAGCTTTAAGAAATTATCATTAATTAAGTATAGATACTTGTATATAGATAAATAATTGTTGTTTTTTTGCAGTATATAAATTATGCCAAACTAGTGTTTAAGCATATGGCACATGCCGCCGACATTCCCGGGCTGCGAACGACGCCCGTATTTTACTGCGAGCATCGCCGCTCGGGAGTGGCCGTGGCATGGTTTTAATTGTCCATCGCTCCTTACAACTTGTCATTGCTGCGACCGTTAGCGCACCGCGCCTCCCGCGCCTCGTCCCGCTCCCCGCGCACGGGGCGTCGGGACCGTGACCTTCAAGCGGTGTTCAATTTTTAGATACGGCGACGTAGTTCAATTGACCAAGTTATCGTAGTAATTATTTCTATTTCTTTAGTAACTCTTTTTCTAAATCCTAATGTTAAGGTCTAGCTTTAAGTAATTAGCACTAATTCAGAATAGACACTTGTATACATATAACTGCTCTTTTTGCATTATATAATGTTGTTATATACTTACGTTTATTTTTACGATTATACAATCTATCACTTATTAAACTATAGTAGGCCATTATGTAAATACTTCAATCAATTAAGATTGTTAAATTTGTGTCTAAGCACGTGCCGCCGCCCTTCCCGGGTTGCGAACTGTGCATCGCATCTGACTGCGAGCACCGCTGAGCATGCGGGAGCGGCCTCGGCACATCTTAAAATTTTAATTTGTTTAAATTCTTGTTCCCACGAAACGACAGTGAACCGCGCCCCCCGCGCCGCGCCTCGCTCCCCGAGCGTGCGCCGGCGGCGGAGAAGGCGTGGCCTCGTTACGCCGGGTCTATTTTTAGCCACGGTGAAGCGCTTGCATGTGTGCGTTTAATTTCTTGTTTAAGGAGTATTGTATTATATTATTCGTTGCGCGCATGCATCTTTACTTTTACTTTATATATTCTATGTAAAATTATAGTGTAAGAATAGGTTAAAACATTTGATTAAATATTTGTAAATGTAATCAATATTTAAGATAGGAAACTCTCTGTGTTAGTAATAAGATTATTTAGTCGAGCGCCTCGAGACTCGAGACTCCGGGAAATGCGGCTTCAATAGAAGTCGTATTCCTCAGTCTAGTGATACAATATCTTCTTTATTCGGGACACAACTTATATATATACTTACTTTTCAATAATTAATTCTTAACTGTACAGTACTTCTGTATGGTTTAAGGGCATGAGACTAGGTAGTACAACCTGTATCCATTAGCAGTTGTACACCCTACGTCTCAAAGAATCAATAGTTAAGATATGATATTTATGTAAATACTGTAAAGCAAACTTTTATTATTTACGTGTATAAATTAGTCAGTAAACGGCCATCGGGGTGGCAAATCCCCGGTGGAATATATGGGGATATGTAACCTAGGCAGAAACGTATCAAATAGCGTTCTGCCAGGAAACATACTCCCCAAAAAAGCGAAACAAATAGCTGATACCACATATAAACACATTATCCAATAATAATTAAAACTTAAAATATTATTAAAAATAATATTAAGAAAAAAAAAAAAAAAAAAAAAAAAAACCTAACCTAACCTAACCTAACCTAACCTAACCTAACCTAACCTAACCTAACCTAACCTAACCTAACCTAACCTAACCTAACCTTAACCTAACCTAACTCTAACCTAATCCCAACTTAACTCTAACCTAACTCTAATCCCAACTCTAACTCTAACTTAAATCCTAACTCTAACCTAACTCTAACTTAACTTAAATCCTAACTCTAACTCTTAACTCTAACTTAAATCCTAACTCTAACTTAACTTAACTTAACTCTAACTCTTAACTTAACTCTAACTTAAATCCTAACTTAACTCTAACTTCTAACTTAACTTAACTTAAATTTAACTTAAATTTAACTTAAATTTAACTTAACTTAACTCTAACTCTTAACTCTAACTCTAACTTAAATTTAACTTAACTTAACTTAACTTAACTTAAATTTAACTTAACTCTAACTCTAACTTAACTCTAACCTAACTCTAACTTAACTTAACTTAACTTAACCTAACTTAACCTAACTCTAACTTAACTTAAATTTAACTTAACTTAACCTAACTCTAACCTAACCTAGCCTAACCTAACCTAGCCTAGCCTAGCCTAACCTAGCCTAGCCTAACCTAACCTAACTCTAACTTAACCTAACTCTAACCTAACCTAGCCTAGCCTAGCCTAGCCTAGCCTAGCCTAACCTAGCCTAACCTAACCTAACTCTAACTTAACTTAACTTAAATTTAACTTAAATTTAACTTAACTTAACCTAACCTAACCTAGCCTAGCCTAGCCTAACCTAGCCTAGCCTAACCTAGCCTAGCCTAGCCTAGCCTAGCCTAGCCTAACCTAGCCTAGCCTAGCCTAGCCTAGCCTAACCTAGCCTAGCCTAACCTAACCTTAACCTAACTCTAACTTAACTCTAACTTAACTTAACCTAACTCTAACTTAACTTAAATTTAACTTAAATTTAACTTAAATTTAACTTAAATTTAACTTAACTTAACTTAACTCTAACTCTAATCCTAACTTAACTTAACTTAACTTAACTTAAATCCTAACTCTAACTTAACTTAAATTTAACTTAAATTTAACTTAACTTAACTTAAATTTAACTTAACCTAGCCTAACCTAACCTAGCCTAGCCTAGCCTAACCTAGCCTAGCCTAACCTAACCTAACTCTAACTTAACCTAACTCTAACCTAACCTAGCCTAGCCTAACCTAGCCTAGCCTAGCCTAACCTAACCTAACTCTAACTTAACTTAAATTTAACTTAACTTAAATTTAACTTAACTTAACCTAACCTAACCTAACCTAGCCTAGCCTAACCTAGCCTAGCCTAGCCTAGCCTAGCCTAGCCTAGCCTAGCCTAACCTAACCTAGCCTAGCCTGGCCTGGCCTGGCCTAGCCTAGCCTGGCCTAGCCTAGCCTAGCCTGGCCTAGCCTAGCCTAGCCTAACCTAACCCTAACCACCTATATCTTTGTGTATTAGAGTCTTAAGCATTCCAAATTGGTTTTGTTGTAGCATTTGTTCAGTGTAATCGTTAGACAGTCATCCTGCGCCGCATTTAGGCCATTTCTGAATCTAGTTGTAATCAGTTATTTTTAGTTTCATAATTACGTAATTTTATTCCATTTGTAAAATTTTCATGTCTTCGTTTTTCGTGCTGATTTTGTAACCTAACCTAACTTAACTTAACTTAAATTTAACTTAACTTAACTTAAATTTAACTTAACTTAAATTTAACTTAACTTAACTTAACTCTAACCTAACCTAACTTAACTTAACTTAAATTTAACTTAACTTAACTCTAACTCTAACCTAACCTAACTCTTAACTCTAACTCTAATCCTAACTTAACTTAAATTTAACTTAACTTAACTCTAACCTAACTTAACTTAAATTTAACTTAACTTAAATTTAACTTAACTTAACTTAACTTAACCTAACTTAACTTAACTTAACTTAAATTTAACTTAACTTAACCTAACCTAACCTAGCCTAACCTAGCCTAGCCTAGCCTAACCTAACCTAACTCTAACCTAATCCCAACTTAACTTAACTTAACTTAAATTTAACTTAACTTAACTTAAATTTAACTTAACTTAAATTTAACTTAACTTAACTTAACCTAACCTAACCTAGCCTAACCTAGCCTAACCTAACCTAACCCAACCTAACCTAACTTAACTCTAATCCCAACTCTAACTCTAACCTAACCTAGCCTAACCTAGCCTAGCCTAACCTAGCCTAGCCTAACCTAGCCTAGCCTAGCCTAGCCTAACCTAACCTAACTCAATCCCAACCTAACCTAACTTAACTTAAATTTAACTTAACTTAACCTAACCTAACTTAACTTAACTTAAATCCTAACTTAACTTAACTCTAACTCTAATCCTAACTCTAACTTAAATCCTAACTTAAATCCTAACTTAAATCCTAACTTAACCTAACCTAACCTAACCTAACCTAACTAACCTAACCTAACCTAACCTAACCTAACCTAACCTAACCTAACCTTTTTTTTTTTTTTTTTTTTTTACATGGGGAAATGCCTACGCATGTACCACCCACCTGCGAGACAAGGGAATTGGAGTTATGTCAGTTCCGCACAAACTAAAACCCCATGGTGTTCCTCCATCGTCGCGTATGGCGGGGTCACGGGAACGCTTTCGCACATCCGCGACCCCGCCTGCGCCAACTCGACTTCAGGCGGCCCTTCTCCGGGGAGGACATCTCCCTCTCCACCCCTCTCAGGCAAGGCGCGCCGGAACACGGACGCGCCTTCCATCTCGGCCTCCTCTGTAGGTGGGAAGCGGACTCCCCGAGTCGCCCCAGAAACCATGGGGTAGGGAAAGCGGTAAACAAACCCAGCCTGCGGCGGATCTGGTGATAGGCTCCGCCGCCGACCAATGTTCGGCCGCGGAGGACAGGGAGAGTGGCGGGAACAACCAACACTCCACTGAACCCGCGGCCCCACCACGGCCGCATCAGCGGTGCGACCCCCGCGTGAGTCGCGGAGGATAGGGAGATACACTACCCTCCCTCCGCGACTCCGTCTCGGATGCGGAGGATGGGGGCGACGATGCGCGGTACCGGTCTAGACAGTCCCCGCACCGCCACCCCATTCCCCCGACTCCGCCTCGGCTGCGGATGGTGCGTAAAGACGGCCTCGCTCCGTCCATCCGCACCCGCAGCCCACCGACACGCATCCGGGGCGGGCCCAGCTCCAGCCCACCCGGAGCGGCCTCCTCCGGGCCGGCCTTAGAGCGCCTTAGGCCGGCCATTTGGGTTCCTCTTGGCTTCACCGTGGTTAACTCCACACCACGGTTACTAAGCCCCCGCTACGACAAAGGCAGGGGAACCCTTCGGGGAACCTAACCTAACCTAGCCTAACCTAACCTAACCTAACTCCAACCTAACCTAACCTAGCCTAACCTAACCTAACCTAGCCTAGCCTGGCCTAGCCTGGCCTAGCCTGGCCTAGCCTAACCTAACCTAGCCTGGCCTGGCCTGGCCTGGCCTGGCCTGGCCTGGCCTAGCCTGGCCTAGCCTAGCCTGGCCTGGCCTGGCCTAGCCTGGCCTGGCCTGGCCTGGCCTAGCCTAACCTAGCCTGGCCTGGCCTAACCTGGCCTGGCCTGGCCTGGCCTGGCCTAGCCTAACCTAGCCTAGCCTGGCCTGGCCTGGCCTGGCCTGGCCTGGCCTGGCCTGGCCTGGCCTGGCCTGGCCTGGCCTGGCCTGGCCTAGCCTAACCTAGCCTAGCCTAGCCTGGCCTAGCCTGGCCTAGCCTGGCCTAGCCTAGCCTAGCCTAGCCTAACCTAACCTAACCTAACCTAACCTAACCTAACCTAACCTAACCTAACCTAACCTAACCTAACCTAACCGGCCAATATCTTCGTGGTATAACGCCTAGTGTATGTCAAGTTTGTGTCTTAAAGTAGTATTTGAGTAGTTAAATCATTTAAAGTCTTCTTGCGCCGCTTTCAGGCCATTTTTCTCGTTTTTATCAGTTTTTTAAGTTTTCTTAGTTACGTAATTATATTAGATTTATAAAATTTTTATTTTCGTTAGTTTTCGTGTTGTTTTGCTCCCGATCGGTAGGTCCTGTCCACAACCGACAGATCAGCCGAAACCTGGAACAGAAACACACTAAATTAGGAAAAATCACAAATTTATAGCAAACCGAGGTGTAGTGGTGAAGTCCTATTTTAAAGGAATTTGCCAATATCTTCGTGGTATAACGCCTAGTGTATGTCAAGTTTGTGTCTTAAAGTAGTATTTGAGTAGTTAAATCATTTAAAGTCTTCTTGCGCCGCTTTCAGGCCATTTTTCTCGTTTTATCAGTTTTTAAGTTTTCTTAGTTACGTAATTATATTAGATTTATAAAATTTTTATTTTCGTTAGTTTTCGTGTTGTTTTGCTCCCGATCGGTAGGTCCTGTCACAACCGACGAATCAGCCGAAACCTGGAACAGAAACACACTAAATTAGGAAAAATCACAAATTTATAGCAAACCGAGGTGTAGTGGTGAAGTCCTATTTTAAAGGAATTTGCCAATATCTTCGTGTTATAACGCCTAGTGTATGTCAAGTTTGTGTCTTAAAGTAGTATTTGAGTAGTTAAATCATTTAAAGTCTTCTTGCGCCGCTTTCAGGCCATTTTTCTCGTTTTATCAGTTTTTAAGTTTTCTTAGTTACGTAATTATATTAGATTTATAAAATTTTTATTTTCGTTAGTTTTCGTGTTGTTTTGCTCCCGATCGGTAGGTCCTGTCACAACCGACGAATCAGCCGAAACCTGGAACAGAAACACACTAAATTAGGAAAAATCACAAATTTATAGCAAACCGAGGTGTAGTGGTGAAGTCTATTTTAAAGGAATTTGCCAATATCTTCGTGGTATAACGCCTAGTGTATGTCAAGTTTGTGTCTTAAAGTAGTATTTGAGTAGTTAAATCATTTAAAGTCTTCTTGCGCCGCTTTCAGGCCATTTTTCTCGTTTTATCAGTTTTTAAGTTTTCTTAGTTACGTAATTATATTAGATTTATAAAATTTTTATTTTCGTTGGTTTTCGTGTTGTTTTGCTCCCGATCGGTAGGTCCTGTCACAACCGACGAATCAGCCGAAACCTGGAACAGAAACACACTAAATTAGGAAAAATCACAAATTTATAGCAAACCGAGGTGTAGTGGTGAAGTCTATTTTAAAGGAATTTGCCAATATCTTCGTGGTATAACGCCTAGTGTATGTCAAGTTTGTGTCTTAAAGTAGTATTTGAGTAGTTAAATCATTTAAAGTCTTCTTGCGCCGCTTTCAGGCCATTTTTCTCGTTTTATCAGTTTTTAAGTTTTCTTAGTTACGTAATTATATTAGATTTATAAAATTTTTATTTTCGTTAGTTTTCGTGTTGTTTTGCTCCCGATCGGTAGGTCCTGTCACAACCGACGAATCAGCCGAAACCTGGAACAGAAACACACTAAATTAGGAAAAATCGCCCGCCCACCCTCCCAGTCTTCATTACTTAGGTAGATTTCTACCCAGTCATAAAATATATAATTCATATTCGACTAAAAATGATCGGAATACGCACACCAACAAAAAAGGCCACCAAAGCCGCATGCGAGGACCTTCCGAAGGCAACATCTGTGAGCGTCACAGAAGACTTAAACATGTCGTGCCCCCTAGAAGCAGAGGTCATCCCCTCCTCGAGCACACCTGTGGTGAGCAGTGAAGTGGCAGTGCAGGTGCTCCCTCCAAGCTCTAGAGGGTCGTTGTCAAGGTCCGCTGTTAACGATGGGTCTCTGGTTGAACAGAAACAATCAGGCAAGACTGGCACACTGGCGCTCCGCCAAAAACAGAAGTTAGCGACCTCTCAGGATGCAAAGAAAGGACCGCAGACCATCAGCCTCGGAAGAGGCGCAAAGACAGAGGTGACCAAATATGCGGATCAGCAACTGAGGCTCGGGCCTGCCTCCACAAAGCCAAGCTGAATTTGAACAATTCAAGAAATCTGAGGACTGATATAAAGACGGAGGTCACTCAGGCAATAGAGAGGCTCTATCAGCTGGTCAAGGAGGCAGAAAAAGACAGGAGTCCAGGGACAGAAAGGAAGGAAAAGGAGACAGAAAAGAAGACAGAAAGATCCAGAAGGGGAAAGGGAGAAAAGAAAGAAGAAACTGAAAACATATTTTTAAAGAAAGCTAGAGGAACATGGAAAGCTACTAGAAGAAAATAAAGAGAAATGGAAAAACTAAAGGAAGAGTTAAAGAAACAGGAAATTAGACAAGATAAAGTGTCGTACGCAAGTATGGCGGCGAGACCAAGTAAGTTCGCCACCAGAGAACATGGCCATGCACTCGGTGGCGATCACATCCACGGATGAAGAGAAACAGGAGATCAGGTGATTGTCAAGATAAGAAAGGCAATAAATGCCACAGAAGAAGGTCTTAGGATAGACAAAATAAGGAAAGCGAAGGACAGGAAGGTGATAGTGGGCTGTAGAACGCAAGAAGAGGTGAACAAAGTGAAGATAGAATAAAAGAAAGCCGGAGCAAGCTTAAACGTAGATGACGTCAAAATAAAGATCCGTTGGTGATACTGAAAGACGTAATGCAGTACAACACCGACGATGACGTAGTGAAGGCTATTAAAGGCCAAAATAAACATCTCTTTAAAGACGTCAGTGGGAAGATTTACGAATGGAGGTCAAATATAGGAAAAAGACCAGGAATCCGCTCACAGCACACATAGTCATGAAGGTTTCCCCACGGCTTTGGAACTGCCTAACAGAGGCAGGAGTGGTGCACGTGGACCTACAGCGGATAAAGTGTCGGATCAATCTCCCCTTATTCAGTGCTCCAGATGTTTGGGGTATGGACACAGCAAAAGGCTATGCACTGAGACGGCAGACGTCTGTAGCCACTGCGGGGGCCCACACCTTAGAGCGGAGTGCACTGCCTGGCTTTCCGGGGAGGTACCGACATGTCGGAATTGCTCAAAAGCAAAAATGGAGAAAACGGGCCACAACACGTTCAGCATGGAGTGTCCGGTGAGAAAGAGGTGGGAGACCCTGGCTAGATCAACGGTAGCGTATTGCTAAGGGCGTTCAAGGGGTAGGTAGCACTCAAACACCAGCAACCACCGGTATCACGTGGTCAGGCAAACCTTCAAAGGGTGAACTCGCCACGGCCGAATTAATCATCGAGGCAGCTAGGCGTAAAATAACGTTCGCCATAGTCCAGGAACCCTATATCGGGCGGATCGGGGAGATGCGACACTACCAGGGCACAAGAATAGTACAATGTCACCTCGAACCACCGGAAAGGTGATCAAGGCTGCCATTGTACTGTTCATTGACACCATTGACATCACTCAGTGCCCCGACCTCACAACTGAGAACATAGTTGTTGCCAAATTGAGAACAGGGGCCTGGGAGATAGGAGTGGTGTCGGTGTACCTGGAGGGTGATAAGCCCATTGATCCATACCTGGACTCTATTAAAGCGGCCGTGGAGGGTTTGGGGACTGGAAGCGTGATACTGGGTGGAGACGTGAACGCGTGGAATACGTGGTGGGGAAGCCGGGAAGTGGACAATAGGGGGTTAGAGGTAGCGGCCACATTGGATGAACTGGAGCTCCATATACTTAACCAAGGGACTGAGCCTACTTTTGATACCATTAGAGGAGGAAAAAGGTTCACCAGCTGCGTTGACATAACCACCTGCTCGACGAATCTGCTTGGTAGAGTGGAGAACTGGAGAGTCTCAGGAGAGATGACTAGCTCGGACCACAGGGCAATCCTATTCAGCATCAATTTGGAAAAATCAATAGGGTTAGATATAAAAAGGACAACAAGGACATTTAATACAAAGAAGGCAAATTGGAGTGAGTTTCGTGAGAAACTCCTTAAACTGAAGGATAAGAACATCACTAATATGGAAATAGAAATTATATCGAAAGAGAGGAATTAGATAAAGTAGTAGATAATTATTCAGAGGCATCATAGAAACATGTGAAAGTACAATACCAAAATTAGGAAATAAAGACCAATTGGGTTGCCCTGGTGGACCAAAGAGCTATCTAAACTCAAAGAGTAGTCTCCAGGTTGAAGCGACGTATATCTTACGCCGCGCCTGTCCACTCGAAGTGGTTGTCGAGCAATATACGAAAGCAAAGAACAATACCAGTTGGAGACAAAACGGGCTCAGACCACTAGTTGGAAAGAGTTTTGTGGTACGCAAAGGCGGGAATCAATGTGGGATGGCATTTACAGAGTGATAGGCCGTACTACAGTAAGACAGGAGGATACCCCTTAGTGATAGACGGTAGAGTCATGGGAGGGAAGAGTCAGCCAGGATCTTGTCTGAGGTGTTTTACCCTGATGACCGAAATGGAGATGACGATGCAGAACACAAGCTGACCAGAGAAAGGGCCGAAGTCGTAAATATGAGTATCCATGATGAACTTTGTGATCCACCCTTTACGGAGGAGGAACTAAAGTGGGCAGCGACAAGTTTTAACCCAAAAAAGGCCCCAGGCATCGATGGCCTCACGGCGGATATTTGTGTAGCGGCTATTGCTCTGGACCCGACGCTGTTTCTAACCCTAATAAACAAATGTTTTAGCATTGCCCGCTTCCTACTAAGTGGAAGGAAGCCGCTGTAGTGGTGCTGAGGAAGCCGGGTAAAGATGATTACACGCACCCAAAATCTTATAGACCGATTGGGCTATTGCCTGTTCTAGGTAAGATCTTGGAAAAGATGACCATCCGGAGGATCAGATGGCACACCGAATCCGTGATCAGCAAGAGGCAGTACGGGTTTATGCCGCAGCGCAGCACCGAGGACTCCCTCTATGACATGATGCAGCTTATAAATACGAGTCTTAAAAATAAAAAATTGACTGTGCTTGTATCACTTGACATAGAGGGAGCCTTCGATAACGCGTGGTGGCCGGCAATACGCTGTAGGCTGGCAGAAACAAAGTGCCCAGCAAATCTGAGGCGCCTGATAGACAGCTATCTTAAAGATAGGACAGTGCGCGTCAGGTATGCAGGGGCAGAGTGGGCCAGAGAAACCAACAAAGGGTGTGTGCAGGGCTCTATAGGTGGTCCCATATTTTGGAACTTGCTATTGAATCCACTACTGAGAGAGCTGGAGTACATGGGGGAGTATTGCCAGGCGTTCGCCGACGATGTTGTCCTGATATTCTCGGGTAACACAGCACTCGAAGTACAGGAGCGGGCCAATGCCGCCCTCGAACATGTTAGGAGATGGGGAGTCAAAAATAAACTCCAATTCGCGCCGCAAAAGACCAAGGCAATCTTAATTACAAATAAATTAAAATATGACTTGCCATCTCTAAGCATGGGTGGGGAAGGAATTGGGCTGTCCCGTGAAGTAAAGTACTCGGCCTCACAGTTGACGATAGATTAACGTTTAACACTCACGTGAAGAATGTGTGCCGTAAGGCACAAAACCTATACAGTCAACTGTCGAGAGCTGCAAGAGTTCACTGGGGCCTAAACTCCGATGTGGTACGGTCCATTTACGTTGCCGTGGTGGAGCCGACAATAATGTACGCGGCAAGCGCCTGGGCAACGGCAACAAATAAAGTAGGTGTGAAGAAACAATTCAACGCAGTGCAACGCGGCTTCGTTCAAAAAATTATTAAGGCACACAGAACTGTTTCCCTGAACTCAGCCTTATTGCTGGCGGACTGCTTCCCCTGGACTTGAGGATCCAGGAAGCAGCCTCACTCTATGAGATCAAGAAAGGGTTCTCTCGGCGAGTAGTGCAGGATCGGGATATAGAGACAGGGATAAGTTTTAAAGAGAAACCACACCCCGCGGACCAACGGGCTGCAATTCATATGTCTGGGGATAGTGCACAAGTGTACCAACATGACAACAACAGCTTAAAGATATTCACGGATGGGAGCAAAATTGAAGGTAAAGTCGGCGCGGCGTTATCGATTTGGTATGACGCCACAGAGATCAAAACCGGAAATTAAAATTGGAACAGTTTTGCACTGTTTACCAGGCAGAATTACTAGCCCTGCTCGAAGCAACGAAGTACACACTAGAAGACGCAGCATCAACCTGTAACATCTATAGTGACTCAAGGTCAGCTCTTCAAACTGTTACACAGGCCGTTTCCTCCATCCCCTAGCGGTAAAAGCAAGAGAACATCACTCAAGCGACAATATTAGGTAAAGAAGTAAATCTTTTGGATAAAGGCCCATGCCGGATTGGAGGAAACGAAAGAGCAGACATGCTGGCAAAAGAGGCAGCGTTGAAGCAAACGACGATCAGACTATGATAAAGTCCGGTCTCATTCGTCAAACGACAAATCCGCTTGGAATCGCTTGAGGAATGGAACCGGCGATATAAAGAGGAAAACGGGGTCCACAACAAAGATCTTTTCCAGACGCAATCGAAGCGTACCCTGTAGTTAGGACGCTACAGATGAACTCTCTGACAACACAAGTGATGACAGGGCACGGCGGGTTCTCCGAGTACTTGCACAGATTCAAGTGCAAGGAGAGCGCTGCGATGCGCCTGTGACGATGAGAAGGTGGAAAGTGTGATCCACCTTATCACAGAATGTCCCATATACAGCAGAGAGCGAATGGATATGGAGATAGAACTAGATATAAAAATTTGTATAAATAATATAAATAAAATTTTAGGAAATAAGGAATCTAGGGATAAATATAGGTGTGTAAACAATACGGAGACAGATATATTATATACTGTATTCTACTATGTTTATTTCTACATACATTAAGTTTATATATATACGTATGAAGAAGTACAATTAATAAATAAAATATATATATATCAAAAGTAATAGAAATAGAAGAATAGTAAATATATAGTTATAATATATAGATATAAGGTTTATAAGATGTAGATATATGATAGGTAAATAGATATTAAGGTAAGATGCAAATTAGTAAATGAAAAGTAAAAAGATATTATATAAAAGGCAATAATGAAGAAACGTATATTTTAAAGATGATTAAAAATAAAATTATATACACAGATAATAAACATTTATTAAATGCACACAAAAGTCCCTGAGTACTCATGTCAGGGGAATATATTAGCGAGACCCTCAGAAATGGGGTCATTATAAAAAAAACCTAACCTAACCTAACCCAACCCAACCTAACCCAACTCAACCTAACCTAGCCTAACCTAAGCCTAACCTGGCCTAACCTAGCCTAGCCTGGCCTAACCTAACCTAACTTAACTCTAACTCTAACCTAACCTAGCCTAACCTAGCCTAGCCTAGCCTAGCCTAACCTAACCTAGCCTGGCCTAACCTAACCTAACTCAACCTAACCTAGCCTGGCCTAACCTAGCCTAACCTAGCCACAACCTGGCCTAGCCTAACCTAACCTGGCCTAGCCTAACCTAGCCTGGCCTGGCCTGGCCTGGCCTAGCCTAACCTAACCCAACCTAACCTAACCTAACCTAACCTAACCTAACCTAACCTAACCTAACCTAACCTAGCCTAACCTAACCTAACCTAACCTAACCTAGCCTAACCTAACCTAACCTAACCTAACCTAACCCAACCTAACCTAACCTGGCCTAGCCTGGCCTAACCTAACCTAACCTAGCCTAACCTAACCTTAACCTAACCTAACCTAGCCTGGCCTAACCTAACCTAACCTAGCCTAACCTAACTAACCTAACCTAACCTAACCTAACCCAACCTAACCCAACCTAACCTAACCTAACCTAACCTAACCTAACCTAACCTAACCTAACCTAACCTAACCCAACCCAACCTAACCTAACCTAACCTTTTTTTTTTTTTTTTTTTTTTTTTTTTTTTCGTGGAAATGCCCGCCCTCATGGGGACGAGGCCGGGTTATGTCGGACTCGCACCGACTAAAACCCCACGGTGTTCCTTCTGCCCACCGAGTGCTGTGCATACCCGGTGCGCTTACGCATTCGTCCGCGTGCACAGCAGTGGCGGCTCGCTTTGCGGGCCCCGGCCGTTGGTAACCTTTATGGAGGCGCGCGGGAACACGAGGCGCGCTCTCACCTCGCCGACTCATTTTGAGCTACGGACCTCCCCGGGTCTATAGCTCGAGTCGTATCAGGGCTGAATGGCGAGCGCATACGCTCTGCGTCTTCGCCCGATGCGGCGTCTGCGGACTGGATCCGAGGCGGCTGACTCCCGAACTCGCTCCGCCTCCTCCTTCGTGGACATCACCGCCTCGCAGTACACCTGCACTGCTGCCCACCCTTCCCGACTGTCGATCATGGCGCGAACTACGGCCGCCAGCGACAAATCGTTGCCCACTACGGCACTCAGTGCTCGGCGCTGTTCTGCCCAACGCGGACACACCTCCAGCGTGTGCTGGGCCGTGTCTTGGAGGCAGCCGTCACAGTGGTGACAGCCCTCGTTTGGCTCCCTTCCGATCAAGTGCAGGTACTTCCCGAAGCATCCATGCCCCGTAAGCACCTGCGACAACCGGAAGGTGAGCACTCCGTGACGTCTGTCCAGCCACTGCACGAGAACTGGACGTACTGCCTCTACGGTCGTGGTTCCGGCCCGGGGCTGTCGAAGTGCATGCTGCCACCTCCGCACCATGACCCTTCGACGCTCCGCCCTCGCCGCATCAACCTCCTCCCTCGTGGGTGGGAACTGGCGCACCGCGATCAAGCTCTCACGCCAAAGAAAACGGACGCGAGAACTTTCGCCTCCAGTTCCCAGGGAGGGACGCCGCCAGCACGCCGCCTCGTGGGACACCGTGTGGTACCCCGGATCGCTCTGATCGCCATCGCCCTCTGGGGCCTTTGCAGAAGAGCGATTGTCCGGCTATTCAGAGCGTCACTCCACACGGGTGCCCCGTACAGCGCCATGGAGCGCACCATGCCCAGGTACAGGCGCCGACAAGCCGCATTCGGACCTCCGATATTCGGTAGCAAGCTGCCGACTGCGGCCGCCGCGCGCAACAGCCTGGGCAATAAGCTTAGGAAGTGCACCTCGAAGTTCCATCGGCCGTCCAAAGTGAGTCCCAGATATTTCATCTGGGACTTGATGCCGATGTGAACTCCTCCCACTACTATGTGCAGTCCCGAGGGTGGCGCGTTCCGAGGCCCGTGAAAACACAAGGCCTCAGACTTGTTAAGGGCCACCTCGAGACCCAGCCTTCGGATACGACCCACTACGTGGGCCACTCCCGCTGTAGCACGTAAGGTGCACTCCCTGTAGGTGCCGCCCCTTGCCGTCACCAAGGTGTCGTCGGCGTAGCAAGTCACGCAGAGGCCACGCAGTAGTGACCCGCGGAGGACCCAGTCGTAACCAATGTTCCACAGGAGCGGTCCGAGAACCGAACCCTGCGGGACACCGCACGACACTACGCGACTATGCCACGCGTTTCGACACCTATAGGCCACCGACCTGCCCGAGAGATACGACGCGATCATGCGCTGGAGGTAGTTCGGCGCAGTACCGGGTGCCTCCCTGATCGCAACTCCAGGCAAGGTGTTGAAGGCGTTGGCAATGTCAAGAGACACCGCCAAGACGACCTCGCCCCGGGCGACTGCTTCCTCCGCCGTCCTCTTCACTTGCATGATCGCATGTATCGTGGACCTGCCCTCGCGAAAACCGAATTGGCTGTCATCCAAATCCGGACCGACCCCCACCAGATGCCGGACGAGGCGACCGGCAATGACACGCTCAAAGAGCTTTGCCACCTCGTCCAACAGCACTATGGGCCGGTACGCGGAGGCAGGTCCTCGGGCGCCTCCTTCCTCAAGAGGACCATCGTGCCCGCCTTCCACACCCGCGGAAAACGGCCCTGCGTTAGGCGAATCATCAGATCGTCCTCTGGTTTGCCCTCGAGTGCGCCGGACGCTAGGACCCACGCACGGCCAGGTACACCGTCGGGTCCTGGGGCCGTATTTCTCGAACGGAGTCGAAGAATCGCGGCCCCGAACTCTCCAGGGTTACCGGCGGTACCACCTCGTCCCCGCCAGCAACCGCATCCCGGCGCGGTCAGATTGCATGGTCGGCGGCGTGTGTTCCTCTCTGGGGAACAGAGCTGCAACCACTGCGTCCACGAACTGGGGCTGGAGACTCCGCGACAGAGGGGTGCCCATGGGCGAAGTTTCCCCGCACCATGCGGTATGGGCGACCCACGGATCACGGTCCAGAGTCTCCAGCAGCTCGTTTCGCCCCAGCCTTGGCCTCGGCGATGGCGATTTGGAGGCGAAGCTTGGCCCTCCGTAAACGTCGCGCAAAGATGACTCGGCCGCATCGTCACGGCGTCTCCTCCGGCGTTGCCTCGTGTACTGGCGTCTCGCGACCACGCACGCAGTGCGCAGCACAGCGATGTCGGCGGACCACCAGTACACCTGCCTTTCGGCGGTCGAGGCCCCAACCGTGGCATCGACGCATCGCAGACGCGAGTCATCGACGCGCGAATCGCCAACGCTTCCTCCTCCACGCAGTGGTTGCACCTCGGGAAACCCACGATTCCACCAGAGAAGCCTCGATGAGAACTTCCCCGTCGAGGTGCTTGAGAGCCCATCGCGGGCCGTCGCCACGGACGACCGCTCGCCCGGATCGGACCGGAGCCGCGTCGGAATCGGAGACGCTGAAGCGGATACACAAATGATCCGACAGCGTCTCTACCCCGGACACGACTTCCACCGTGAACCCGGCGCGCCATGGATGTGCTGGCGAAGGTTAGGTCCACAACGGAGCTCCCCTGGGGCCGAACGCATGTGGGTTCCGAACCTCGGTTGAGCAGACACAGTCCTACGGACAGTGCCCACCCCTCCAGGAACGTCCCCCGCGTATCGCTGGCAGAACAGCCCCAAACGGTGTTCTTAGCATTGAAGTCACCCATCACCAAAATAGGATGAGGTGACTCACCATAATGAGGCTCCGACCTCGCCCAAGAGTCCTCGAACTCAGGCAGCTGCTGAGGACAATAAATGCCAATAATGACTATCCCCCCCACCAGCGCCGCAACGAACCCATGACCCTTCTCCACCCAATCCATGGGTGGGCCACCAGCAGTCGTCCGGGCAAATACCGCGACCAGTCCCTCCTCGTCTCCCGCCCAGCCATCCCTTTCTGGAACCAGGTAGGGTTCGAAACGGCAGCCACGTGGGTCAACCACTGTGCCATACTCTGAAAGAGCAGATCTTGAGCTCGAGCACAGTGGTTGACGTTCGCCTGAACTACGCGAAGGCCGTAGCTCATTGCGAGGCCGGTTTCGGATCCTCCTCCATCGCCTCCACTTGTGGTTCCTGGGTGGCCTGTTGCTTCGGCGGCGACGTTCTGGCACAGCCTTTTCCCTCTCTTGGGAGGCGCGGTGCAGGCCCTTCCTCCCATCCTGTGGTCGGCCGGTTTTTGAAACGCGACACACACAGCGCAACGCGGGTTGGCGGAACACTGCGCTGCCTTGTGGCCAGACTGACCACAACGGAAGCACAGCTCCCCCCGGTCGACTGCGGCGTCGCACTGGGCCCTCACATGTCCCGACTCCAGGCAGCGGAAGCACCTCAGAGGTGTGGGCTCCACTAGCTTCGCCACGGCTGAGACCCACGAGATCATAAGCCTTCCGCCATCTGCAACCTTTTTGGCTGCCGCCACAGGACATCGGACCCAGGCCACCCCAAGTCCAGCCTGATCACGTAGGATTTGGCTACATTTCACCACCTCCTTGGGGCAGCCACCGGCCTTCGCCACGGCTGTCACCACTTCCTCCACAGTGGCGGAGTCATCCAGACCAGCAACTCTGACCTCCACTGTCTTTGCTGGTCTGGTTATCCGCACACCTTTGTCTGCGAGCGCCTCCCTCAATTTGGCGGCAAGGCCGTCCGCCCTGTCGCCGCTGTCTGCGCCGGGGATCTCGAACATACGAGCCCCGTGGCGCATGTGCGGAATCGCAGTTCTGTTATCCCGAGGGCAGAGAGGTCGACTTTCCTCTTCGCCTCGGAGACCGCCTCCGCATAAGTTACACCTGCCGCCACCGCTTCCGGCGCCAGTGTCACCACGACAGCGGTCGACCGAGGTGTGGCAATCTTTGCCGGCCTCGGTGCAGGATTGCCAGGACTCTTAATAACCTTGCGCTCTTGTTCTTAAGCCCCTTTCTTACCACCTTAGTCAAAGGTTCTTCCATGGACTGAGGTGCTGGTGGCACAGATCGGGGCTCAGGAATCGTCTGAATACTTTTAGTGGGTTCCCTGCGCTTACCCTTCCCTTGCCCTTCTCCTTCGGAATACATAACCCCAGCGACGACTGTCCGTTCACTGCCAGTCGAATGGCAGGCGGCTTCGGGGCAGCCGGGAGCCGGGGAGGTGATGGACCGGCAGAGGCGGTAGGCACCGCACTTGCCCTCGCATCTGCCGCCAACGGAGGACGGAGGCGCTTTTCGGGGAGGAGGCGGTCCTCCAAAGCAGCGAATCTGGCGTTCATCATCGTCCCCACTTGACAGATGATTGAACGTACCAGATCCTCGTTGCCTTCAGCTGGAATTGGGCCTCGTTCACTGGGCTGCTCCATGCGCAACCGCATCTCCTTCACCTCTTTGCGCAACTGCTCAACCTCACCTTGCAGGCGAATGTTGCTCGCTTGCAGCCTCTTCGTTCCTCAGAGGTGCAACGACTCTGCAATATCTGGGTGTCCGCCCTGATCTCTTCTGCAGCGTCAGCCAGCACTTTAACCCAAGTGCCCTTCAGGTTCTTTGATTTGGAGGCGACCTTGGTTATGAGGGCGATGTTATCCTCGATCTTCTTCCCCAGCTGCGACGCCCTTCTGGAAGTCTTCATCGTTCGACGACGACTCTGACAGGGTTGTAATTCTGTCAGCGCAGGTTGTCGAGCTTCACAGATGCGACCTCTCTTTCTGCCTCCAACCTTTCTTCTTCCCTTTTTAGCAGTGACAAACGCCTGTTTGGCCTTGGCAAGGCCAACATACTCCCCCGTCGTTGGAGGTCTCCCTCGACCTCTTTTGGCAGATGTTCTTACCACTGACCTGCTAATCTCCTCATCATGGCCCGTTATCGGACCGGAACCGCTATCAGCGTCCGTGGACGGTCGCTTTCTCCCGCAAAAATCCTCTCCTCTTCAAAGGGACTCTACGCTCTGCATAGAGTCGCTCTCCTCCTCACTCACCTCCGACATGCTTTTGGTTTTTTTTGTAAATTCCATATTAGTTCCCACGATTATAGGACGAAGTAAAGGTCGGTCCCCGGGTGACGCCTATTCCGGTGACAAGGCTACATACTGTGGGGGTCGCCTGGTACCCACAGGTTTTTAAGACTTCGCTGTCTGATTTTTTATAGAGATTTACTCCTCGCGGGCCGGCCAATTAAGGCAAGCCCTCCGCTCCGCTGCACTTCGACGTACCCCATTATCGTCAACACTGGGGTCTTTGACGAAAGTACAGCGGGTTACGGCGCTGGGAGAGCCGACGTAACTCCCCAGTTTTGGACGGTTGAGTGCCCGGCGGCAGTGTGAGTGCACACCGAGCCCGTCCCTCCACTATGTGCATTAGGCACTGGAAACGATATATCGTCACCAGTTCCTAATACCCACCATCATTTGTTGCCTTTCCCCCGGATACAGAAATCAAGGAGAAATGCAACCTCCCACAACGTTCGACGGTTAAGTGCCCGGCGGCAGTAAAAGCGCACACCGGGCCCGTCCCCCACACTGTGAACATTAGGCACTGCCAACGACGTATCGCCACCAGTTCCCAATGCACACCCTCATTTTGTTGCCTTTCCCCCGGATACTTTGATCAAGGAGAAATGCAACCTCCAACCTCGCATTGGGCACTGAGAACGACGTATCGTCGCCAGTACCCAATGCGCACCATCGTTCGGTTGCCTTTCCTCCGGATATGGAAATCAAAAAGAAATGCAACCCCCCTGCCACTCCGCTGTGCCCTCCGCTTATCAGAGGGACACGCAGAGCAGCTATCCCCCCCTGTCAGAACATTCGCCACTGGCAACAACGTATCATCACCAGTGCCCAGGGTGCACCGGCCCGGCGTTGCCTTTCCCCCGGATACAATAGTATCAAAGGTAAATTCAACGACAGGCACTCGAGGAGGTTTTCTGACGTGGCACCCCAACCTAACCTAACCTAACCTAACCTAACCTAACCTAACCTAACCTAACCTAACCTAACCTAACCTAACCTAACCTAACCTAACCTAACCTAACCTAACCTAACCTAACCTAACCTTTTTTTTTTTTTTGGCGTGGGAAATGCCTACGCATACCCGCCCTCGCGGGGCAAGGGCAGGTTATGTCGGACTCGCACCGACTAAAACCCACGGTGGTCGCCACCAACGCTCGCGAGGGTCGCGGGATCTCCGTAAGGAACGCAACCGCAACCCCTGCGCTTCGCTGGGATAGCCCGTCCGGGGGCGTGCGAGAAGATCGCACCCCAGAACCCTCGCGGAACTATCACGACGACACGGTACCACGTCGTGCCGTCGTCCTCCTCGGGGTCGCTATTACTGGACGGTCAGACCCCCACTCTGATCGTCAGCGACCCGTAGGGCCCCGTTTACGGTAGGGGATCACCAGGAGGGCCGTGAAGAGCGCGCGAGCGCCGCGTCGGCCCCGTCTTCGAGCAGGATCGGTCCTCTCTCTATCGCTCGGCAGCCTCCTTTCCGGACCATTACGGTCTCGCAGAAGGAGGCTACGGCCCTCCACGCCGATTCCCGCGCAGCATCGCCGACACGACTGCTGGCAGGGACAGGTTCCGTCCGATGTGACCGACCAAGACCCGCCGCTCGGCTTCCCACGCCGGGCAAGCGGCGAGCGTGTGCGATGCGGAGTCTTGGTCGTTGCCACCACAGTGGAAGCAATTCGCCGTCGCCTCGCGACCGATCTTACACAGGTAATCACCGAAGCAACCGTGCCCGGTGATCACCTGCGTAAGTCTGTAGGTGAGTCTTCCTCCTCGTCGCTGCATCCAGGCTTCGAAGACCGGCAGGAATGCTCCGACGACGCGTTTGCGCGCATAGTGCTCCTCGCGGAGCCTTGCGCGCCACGTCGCGAATGCGATACGTCGTTCCTGCCGTTTTACCGCCTCGAGCGCCTTTTCTGGCTCGCCACCACCGCTCTGGCGTAGGACGCGAATTCGGTGATACACCCTCGCGTCCATGTCCGCCAGTATATCCAGAGGTGGAAAGCGAGCCAGGATTGTCGCCGCCTCAAACGATACCGTCCGGTATCCTCGTACGACCCGTATGGCCATCCTACGCTGGACGCTGTATATCTTAGTCCTACAGCGTCGGATGGCCAGCCTCTTCGCTCCAGACGGGCGCCCGTACAGGGCTACGGATCGTACGACCCCGGCATAGAGGCGGCGAACTTCCCTCGGTCCCCGAGATTGGGCAGCAGTCTGTGCATAGCACCCGCTACCCTCTCGATCCGGGGACCAGGCGCTCGAAATGCTCTTCGAAGCCCCAGCGACTGTCAGAGTGAGGCCCAGGTACTTCATGTACCGCCCACTCTGACTTCAGACCCACCTACTCGGACGCACGAGTCGGGTGGTTCCTGCTCCGCGGCAGTTTGTGGAACCATAGCGCCTCGGTCTTGTGAGGCGCTACCTCCAGTCCCAACTCGTGGACTTTGGCGACGACGATTTCCGCCCCAAGCTCGGCGAGCTCCTTGGCTCCTTCCTCGAAGGAGTCCCCACTGGCGACCACCAACGTGTCGTCAGCGTAACAGACGACATATACGCCAGCGGGAGCTCGACTCGCAGAACAGAGTCGTAGGCGAGATTCCACAGTAACGGGCCCAAAACCGACCCCTGTGGAACCCCACACTGGATCTCCTCCGGATCCTCGTACCGTCCACGTACAAGATGTACCTGTCGCGCAAGTAGTCCGCGATCACGCTGTGCAGGTAGGGGGAACACCATGGTGTACAAGTCCCCCTTATCGCGTCCCAGGGCGGGAATTAAAGGCGTTGACGATATCAATATTTATCGCCAACGCCACGCCGCCCCGGGACAACCTTTTTTTTTTTTTTTTCGTGGGAAATGCCTACGCATACTGCCCCTCGCGGGGACGAGGCGGGTTATGTCGGACTCGCACCGACTAAAACCCACGGTGTTCCATCGCTCCACCCAGTGCTGTGCATGCGGGTACGCTGTGAGCATTCTTCCGCTTGCACAGCTGGTGGCGGCCAGTTAATGTGGCCCCGGCAGACTTGATCCTGTGTTGAGGCGCGCGGGAACACCGGGCATATCTCACCTCGCTGACTCGTGTTGAGCGACAAACCTCCCCGTGTCCATCACTCGGCGAGTCGTAAGGGGGTGAGTACGCCTACGCTCTCACCTTTCCCCCTGCGGCGGCTGTGGAGTGGTCCTGGGATCTCGGGACGCTTCCTCCTCCATCGGCTGGCTGGTCGGTTGCCGAGGTGGCAACGGGCGGACCGGCCTTTTCGCGACGGAAGGCGCTTTGCAGGCCTTCCCCATCTATGGTCATATGGTTTCTTTGCGGCGACGCACACGGCACAACGCGGGGCAGCGGAGCACTGTGCCGCCTTGTGGCCAGGTTGACCACAGCGGCAGCTAGCTCCCCGGTCGATCGGTGCGTCACACTGAGCCCTCCGTGTCCCGCCTCAAAACAGCGGAAACATCTCAGAGGTGAGGCTCTATGAGCTTCACCTCGGCCGCCACCACGGATCATAAGGCGTCCCCGGCAGCCACCTTTTGGCGGCAGCCACGGGGCACCGGACCGTCATCCCAAGGCCTGCGGGGGATACCAGGACCTCACTGCACTTCACACTCTCAGCAGGACAGCCGCCAGCCAACGCTACAGCCGCCACCACTTCCTCCACAGACACCGAGTCGTCAAGACCTGACACTTTAATCTCGGCGGTCTTTGCCGGTCTTGAGACCCGGACCGCTTTGCCTGCTGCTGCGGTGAGAACTTCCCTCAGTTTCTGGGCTAGGGCGTCCGCTTTAGCTTCGCTTTCGGCGCCAGGGATCTCGAACATGCGAGCCCCGTGGCGCAGACGCGGAAGCGCATCTCAGTTATTCCGGGGCGGCAAGATTGATTTTAGCCTTCGCCTCGGTAATAACTGCGACGTACGTGACGCCCGCTGCCACAGCTTCCGGCTCCAGTGTCACCACCACAGCGGACGATCGCGGAGTCGCGATCTTGACTGCCCTCTTCGTTGCGGGTTCGCCGGGACTCTTTGCCGCCTTCCCACCCTTCTTTTTGAGTCCCTTCTTCACCACCGTTGTCCATGGTTGCTCCACAGACTGTGGCGATGGTGGCAGAGGTCGGGACTCAGCTGTCTTCTTCTTTGGCCCCTCCGCGGGCTCGCTCCGTCCTCCCATGGTGTGCTTCGGGGCCCCAGAAGACCCCGCGACAACCGGCTTACCTCTGGGTGCCTTGACGCGTAACGCAGCCGGTGCCTGTGAAGGCGATGGACTGGACGATGGACCGGGCACCGCTTCCGGTCTCTTATCCGCCGCCAATGGTGGGCGGTGACGCGTTCTGGTAGGGGCGGTCTTCCAGCGCAGCGAACCTGGCGTTGATCGTGACCCCACCTGGTCAATGATCGAACCCGCCTCATCCTCTCTACCTATTCCTCGGCTTGTGTGTTTGGCCGGTCGACCTGCATCCGCAGGTGGGCCGCCTTCCTTCCTCAACTGCGACACTTCGCCTTGGAGTGAGCGTTGTCCGCCTGCAGCTTTCTCGTCTCCTCAGAGGTACAGCGTTGCTGCAGAGTCTTTGCGGTCTCGCTTACGTTCTCTGCAGCCTCCTTCAGCGCCTTCACCCAGATGCCCTTTAGGTTTTTCGACCTTGTGGCCACCATGGAGATGACGCCGACGCTGTCCTCTATCCTCTTTTGCAGCTCCGATGCCGGCTCGAAGTCGCCATCGTTGGATGACGACTCGAAGGGTTGACTTCCTGCCGGCGCGGAGCTGACGGGCTGATCGGGCAATCTCTGCCTCCCGCCTCAACTCCTCCTCTCCCTGGCCTCACCAATGCCATTTTGGCCTGGGCAAGCCCCACATACTCGCCTGTAGTTGGAGGCCGCCCTCGACCTCTCTTGGCAGATGTTGTGCCCTGGCTTCCTCCTCTAATTTGGCCCGTTACCAGACCGCCGTCAATAATTGCGTCCTTAGAAGGACGTTTCCTCCCTTTGTTTCTTCTCTCGTCGAATGACTCTACGCTGAGCATAGAGTCGCTCGTATCATCGTCACTATCTACCACATATTTTGGATTTGATTTTGTACTCATATTTGTTCCCACGAATTTGGACGAAAAAACGGTCGACCCCCGGGTTACGCCTTTCCGAGGGCAAGACTACATACTGTGGGGGGCGTCCGGTACCCACAGGTTTTTAAGACTTCGCTGTCTGATTTTTTATAGAGATTTACTCCTCGCGGGCCGGCCGGTTAAGGCAAGCCCTCCGCTCCGCTGCACTTCGGCAATGCCCATAATCGTCAACACTGGGGTCTTTGAAGAGAGTACAGCGGGTTACGGCGCGCTGGGAGAGCCGACGTAACTCCCCAGTTTTGGACGGTTGGATGCCCGGCGGCAGTGTGAGTGCACACCGAGCCCGTCCCTCCACTATGAGCATTAGGCACTGGAAACGATATATCGTCACCAGTTCCTAATACCCACCATCATTGTTGCCTTTCCCCGGATACTTTGATCAAGGAGAAATGCAACCTCCACCACTTGCATTGGACACTGAGAACGACGTATCGTCGCAGTTCCCAATGCGCACCATCAATCGGTTGCCTTTCCTCCGGATACGGAAATCAAGAGGAAATGCAACCCCCATGCTCAGCTCCGCTTATCAGAGGGACACGCAGAGCAGCTATCCCCTGTCAGAACATTCGCCACTGGCAACAACGTATCACCAGTGCCCAGGGTGCACCGTCCGGCGTTGCCTTTCCCCAGATACAATAGTATCAAAGGGAAATTCAACGACGAGCGCTCGAGTTTTCTGACGTGGCACCCGCCCCAGGACAACCTAACCTAACTAACCTAACCTAACTAACCTAACCTAGCCTAACCTAACCTAACTCTAACCTAACCTAACCTAACCTAACCTAGCCTAACCTTTTTTTTTTTTTTTTACGTGGGAAATGCCTACGCATACCCACCCCTGCGGGGGCAAGGGGTGGGTTATCGGACTCGCACCGACTAAAACCCCATGGTGTTCCTCCATCGTCGCGTATGGCGGGGTCACGGGAACGCTTTCGCGCACCTCCGCGACCCGCCTGCGCTAACCGGCCGGCCTCCTTCGAGGACATCCCCCTCCGCACCTCTCGGTAGGCGCGCCGGAACACGGACGCTGCTCGGCACTCCTCTGTGGGTGGGAAGCGGACTCCCGAGTCCGCCCCCAGAGCCATGGGGAGCCAGAAGAGCCCAGCCCCTGCGGCGGATCTGGTGATAGGCTCCGCCGCCAGCCAATGTTCGGCCGCGGAGGACAGGGAGAGCGGCAGGATCAGCCACACTCCACTGAACCCGCGGCCCCACCACGGCCGCATCAGCCGCGACCCCAGCGGAGTCGCGGAGGATAGGGAGATACACTGCCCTCCTCCCGCGACTCCGCCTCGGCTGCGGATGGTGCGTTAGACAGCCTCACTCCGTCCATCCGCCCCACGGCCCGACACATCAGGGCGGGCCAGCTCCAGCCCGCCCGGGCAGCATCCTCAGGCCGGCCTTAGAACGCCTTAGGCCGGCCATTTGGGTTCCTCTTAGCTTCACCGTGGTTAACTCCACACCACGGTTACTAAGCCCCCCCGCTACGACAAAGCGGGAACCCATCGGGGGGGAACCTAACCTAACCTAACCTAACCTAACCTAACCTAACCTCAGTCGCGTGCCGACGTCCGACCCGTGCGCATCGTTTCGGAGGCGCTCCGTGTTCCTAAAATCCTATTAAAATAGTCAAGTGTTCAAAATATAGTGTGTTATATATCAAAAGGCGCTGAGAAGAAGTGCAGCTGAACAGTGTAGTTCTTTGAAGAGTCTGGTGAGCTGCTCCTTTCAGCCAAGAATCGGATTTTTCCTGAAAGGTAAGTTACTTTACTTTACTTTACTGAAAGACTTTTAAACGAAAACAGGTTATGTTCGTATTCTTATCCGGTGCTGTGCGGGTGTTTTTCTTTATTTGTGCTGATAGACCATCACTGGCTCTAATTAGACTCATCAACATCCACCCGGACACAAAAACTGCGGATTTGGCAGCAGTTATAAGGACTCAAAATGATCGGAATACGCACTAACGAAAAGACAAACAAAACCGTACGTGAGGACCTTCCGAATGCAACACCTGGATGCGCGAACGAGACACAGACAAAATGTCAAACGTTCTAGAGGTGGATGTTGTTCCCACGATCAGCACTCCTGTGGTCTCTAGCGAAGGGCAGCACAGGTACTGCCCTCCGACACCAGACGACCGGCTTCTGGCCCGCACTTAGTGATGTTTCTCTGGACGAACCTAAACTCTCAGGGAAATCTAGTACATTGACGGTTCGCCAGAAACAGAGGATAGCACCTTCCCAGGAAGCAAAGACCCGCAAACTATCAGCGGAGGGCACAGAAAACACAGACGACTAAGTATGCGGACCGTTTAACAGAGGCACGGGCCTGCCTCCATAAAGACCAAGCTGAACTTGAACAACTCTAGAAACCTGAGGACAGACATAAAAATGGAAGTCACTCAGGCTATAGAAGCTCTATCAGCTGGTCAAGGAGGCAGAGAAAGATAGAGATACAGGGACAGAGATAATAGATAAGGAGAAGAAGGCGATAGAACCGGAACAGGGACACGAGACAAGAAAAGAAGAAGTGAAAGCACATTTTAAGAAAGTTAGAGGAACACGGAAGCTTCTAGAAGAAAACAAAAGGAAATGGAAAAACTAACGGAAGAGTTAAAAGACAAGAAATTAGGGAAGAAAAAGATCGTACGCAAGTGTGGCAGCCAAACCACAGACGAGATCACTTCCAGAGAATACGGCAGTACACTCTGTGGTGATCACCTCCAACGATGAAAAGGAAACGGGAGACCAGGTGATGGATAAAATAAGAAGGTGGTTAATGCCAAAGAGAGGGATTAAAGATAGACAAAATTAGGAAAGCAAGAGATAGAAAAGTAATATTGGGTTGCAATGCTCAGGGCGGAATTAAAGAAAATAAAAGAAAAATACAAAAGGCAGGAACAAGCTTAAAAGTCGAGGAAATCAAAAATAAAGATCCATTAATCATATTACGTGACGTGATGCAATACAACAGTGATGAGGAAATTATAAGAGCGTTAAAGGTGCAAAACAGGCATCTCTTGAAAGATATAGGAAAGAACGGTAACGGATGGAAGTCAAATACAGGAAGAGGACTAGAATCCGCTCACATCGCACGTAGTCTTGAGGGTTTCTCCGCCGATATGGACCAGTCTTACTCAAGTGGGTATTGTACATGTAGATCTCCAGAGAGTAAGAGTGGAGGATCAATCACCGCTCATACAGTGCTCACGATGCCTGGGGTATGGACACAGCAAGCGGGTATGCACGGAGACGACAGATGTGTGCAGTCACTGCGGAGGTCCACACCTCAGAGCAGAGTGCGCTGAAATGCTCTCCTGGAGAGGAATGCCATCGTGCTGTAACTGCTCGAAGGCAGGACTGGACAGGAGAAACCACAATGCATTCAGTTCGGACTGCCCTGTCAGAAGGAAATGGGAGACACTAGCGAGGTCCACCGCTGGCCTGCTAAGGGCGTCCCTACTAATACAGCGATCGTGGCCACCAATATCGCGTCATCCAAGTCAACATGCAGAGGCGAAACTGAGCAGCAGAGCTCATGACCGAGGCGGTCACTCGCAAGTTGACCTTGTGGCAATAGTGCAAACATATCGGGAGGATAGGGGAGATGAAACAATATCGAGGAGTACGGACAATACAATACGCGAGGCCCTAACTCCGAGCGGGTTATCAAAGCCGCCATTGTAGTGTTCGATGGAGCTATCCAGATCACCCAGTGTCCCGACTTGACAGCTGAGAATATCGCAGTTGCCAGAAGTTGAAAGTTAAGTCTGGGAGTCGGGGTAGTCTCCGGCTGTACCTTGAGGGTGATAAGCCTATCGCCCCTATCTTAACGACATCACGGCCGCGGTAGTAGGTATGGGCACCAGGGGCAATGATATTGGGTGGGGATGTGAACGCATGGAACTCTTGGTGGGGAAGTCGAAGACGGACAAAGAGAGAGGAACAGAGGTGGCTTTAATGCTCGACGAGCTTGAGCTCCACCTACTCAACAGGGGAACCGAGCCCACTTTCGACACCATCAGGGGCGGCGAAGATTTACCAGCTATGTGGACGTGACAGCTTGCTCGGCGACCCTTCTAGGGAGGATCGATGGCTGGCGCAGAAGATGGAGTGACAAACTCGAGCCACAGGGCCATCCTATTTGAAATTAATATACACAACAATAGAGACCATAGAATTAAAGAACACGACAAGAAAATACAATACCAGAAAAGCAAATTGGGCAGGTTTCCGTAAGAACTCTTATTAAACTTAATTCAACAGAAGGCAAATATAACCAAAATAGAAGAAATTAAAAATACAGAAGATTTGGAACAAATAATAACAAAACTAACAAGCACCATACAGGAAACGTGTGAAAAACACTTAAAAAGTCAGCAGTAAGAAATTTATGGGATTGCCCTGGTGGACGGTGGAACTCACTAACCTCAAAAAGAGGTCCTGCGGAAAAAGCGCAGAATCTCTTGCGCTGCACCGATCCGCCGAGTGGGTTGTCGAGCAGTACCTTGAGGCCAAGGAAAACTATTTCCTTGAAGTAAAGAAAGCGCAAACCGCCAGCTGGAAAGGCCTTCTGCGGCCAGCAAGATAGGGAGTCGATGTGGGACGGTATATACCGGGTGATTAGACGTACAGCGGTGAGACAAAGGAAGGACGTTCCTCTGGTACGAAATGGAGTAGTACTGGGAGGGCAGGAGTCGGCCAAATTGCTGGCCGATACGTTCTATCCAGAGGATAATCCCGCCAACGACGACGTGGAACACAAGCAAGTAAGAGGAAATTGCAGATACAATAAATGAGGGGCTGCGTGATGACTCATGCAACCCACCATTCACCAAGAGCGAACTGCTGTGGGCCGCGTCGTCGTTCAATCCAAAAAGGCGCCTGGAATGGACGGCCTTACCTCCGACATCTGCTGTACGGCAATCACACTGGACCCTGACCTGTTCCTCGCACTTATGAACAAGTGCCTAAGTCTTTCTTACTTCCTGCAAGGTGGAAGGAAGCTGTGGTAGTAGTCATACGGAAGCCGGGAAAGGACATACGCGGACCTAAGTCCTACAGACCCATAGGTCTCTTGCCGGTACTGGGTAAGATCTGCGAAAAGATGGTTGTCAGAGAATCAGGTGGCACATAGTGCCCCAGATCAGTGACAGCCAGTACGGCTTCATGCCGCAACGTAGTACCGAAGACTCCCTCTGTGCCATGATGGGACACCTAAATGATCGGCTTCGTGAGAAAAAGCTCATTGTTTTGGTGTCGCTGGACATAGAGGGCATTCGATAATGCGTGGTGGCCCGCGATCAGACTCAGACTGGCGGAGACCGGATGCCCGGTGGACCTGAGGCGCTAATTGACAATATCTTAGCGATCGATCAGTGCGCGTCGGGTTCGCCGGTGCGGAATGGGTCAAGCGTACGACAAAGGGGTGCGTGCAGAGATCGGTAGGGGGTCTACGCTGTGAACCTGCTGCTTAATCCTCTTCTGGAAGAATTGGGGCAGAGGGGTATACTGTCAGGCCTTTGCTGATGACGTGGTTTTGATTATCTCGGGGACAATGCACTAGAAGTGCAACGGAGAGCCGAACCGGTACTCGATTATGTGTTCGGGGTGGGGTCAAAATAAACTAAACTTCACCTTTAAAAGCTAACTAAGGCTGTATGAGAAGTAGTGACAGGAAGCTGAAGTTTGACTCACCACTCCTGACCATGGGCGGTGTGAGGATCGAGCTCTCCAAGAACATCAAGATACTCGGCCTCACAGTGGACGACGGACTCACGTTCAACGCGCACATTGCAAATGTGTGTCGGAAACGCAGAGTCTGTACGTCCAACTGTCGAGAACCGCTAAAATCAATGGGATTGAACCCCGAGGTGGTTAGAACCATTTTATACGGCGGTGGTGGAGCCGACGATCATGTACCGCTGCAGGCGCATGGGCGTCGGCGACACTAAATCTGCCAGAAAGCAGCTGGACTCCGTGCAGAGGGTTTGTCAGAAGATTGTGAAATCGTATAGGACCAATGCACATTCAGCCCTGCTGCTAGCCGGATTGCTTCCTGGATATAAGGATCAGGAAGCAGCCTCTCTTTACCAAGTAAAGAGAGGCATATCGCAACAGTGGTAGGGGACAGGGATATGGAGACTAGGACTCCTACGCCGGATGCCACATCCTGCCGAAAGGCTGGGCTGGACTTCACCTGCATGGGGGACGGTGTGGATTTGCCTACGCAAGACGAGGGCTACCGTCGAATTTACACCGACGGTAGTAAAATCGAGGAAAGTCAGACGGCACTATCCATTTGGATAGGCGCGGCCGAGAAGAAGAGTACCCGAAAACTCAAGCTGGGTGATTACTGCACCGTCTACCAGGCAGGTGCTGGCAATCAGTGAAGCCACCGAGTGGCACTACGGCACGGAACTTCAGGGTCTATTGCGATTCCAGGTCCGCCCTCCGGCGGTTATTAACCCGGATTCCCTGCATCCCCTCGCGGTGAAAGCACGACAAAACATCTGTACATTGCGGGGACGTGGGAAGGAACATCTCCTAACATGGGTGAAAGCCCACGCAGGTTTGGAGACGAGAGGCGGACGAACTTGCAAAGGAGGCTGCAATTAAGACCAAGAGGACCCCGACTACGATCGATGCCCTGTCTCGTTCGTCAAGCGACAAATCCGTTTGGAGTCGGTTGATGAATGGAACAGGAGGTATCGAGAATTGTACAACTTCCGTCACCAAAGCCTTCTTCCCGGACGCGTCAAGCCTTCAGCGTAATTAAAAACCTGGAGATGGACGCTCTGTCTGTGCAGGTGTTCACGGGCCACGGCAGTTTCTCCAGAATGGCGAACCGCTTCGGAGTGCTTAAAAGAGAGCCCGTCGTGGTAGTCACCAGCTGACGGCACCCATCAAGGAGGATATCTTGCACCTCATAACGGAGTGTCCTGTCAACGCAGGGGAGAGGCTCAATGTTGAGAGCTACACAGGTTTAAAAGTAACAATAAATAACTTGCCAGTCCTTATCAGTAGCAGAAGGATTTTGGCAGAAATTCCTGCATTTCTGCAAGCGTGTGGCGATGAAAGCTATACGACAAAATAAAACAAAATGAATGTATAAGGATGTTAGTATGTGTGTGAATATTTAGTTATATATACTACATAGTAACTAAATTTAGAACTATATATATATTAAGTTTGACTAAGAAGAAATATATATATAAGAATAGAATACGATGTATACAGAGATAAGACTCGACTAAAAATAGTGTAAGTGGATAATGTTAGAAAGAACAAAAAGTCCTGAGTTATCATGTCAGGGGGTAATACATGCAAGGGCCCCAGAAATGGGGTCTTAAAAAAACCTAACCTAACCTGGCCTTTTTCGTCAATCTTACATGCCGCCCCAGTGGGCGGGTTATGTCGGACTCGCACCGACTAAAACCCACGGTGTTCCTTCGCTCCACCCAAGTACTGTGCATGCGGGTACGCTGTGAGCATTCTTCCGCGTGCACAGCTGGTGTCGGCCAGTTGTCTAGCCCCGGCAGATTGGACCCTGTGTTGAGGCGCGCGGGAACACCGGGCGCTCTCACCTCGCAGACTCGTGTTGGGCGACAGACTTCTCCCCGATAATCCATCCCTAACTCATGCGGAGTCAATGGGGAATTAGGTACGCTTACGCTCTCACCTTTCCCCCTGCGGCGGCTGTGGAGTGGTCCCAGGGTCGTGGGACGCTTCCTCCTCCATCGGCTGGCTGGTTGGTTGCCGAGGTGGCAACGGAGCGGACCAGCCTTTTCGGCTTTGGAAGGCGCTTTGCAGGCCTTCCCCCATTCTGTGGTCCGCCGGTTTCTTTGCGGCGACGCACACGGCACAACGCGGGAAGCGGAACGCTGTTAACCTGCCAGCCAGAACTGACCACAGCAGCGGCAGCACGGCTCACAGTCCCGATCAGTTGCGTCGCGCACAAGGCCCTCGTGCGCTGAGCTTACCTCAGGGTAGGGGCTCTGCAGGCTTCCACCTCAGCCACCACGCGGACCGTCAAATCACTGCAGCGCCGCAGCGCGGCAGCGGCCGGGACCACCAGACCCAGACCATGCGTGGCCTGCGGATACCAGAACCTCTCTTTCTACACTTAGTAATGGTATCCCTGGGATGATCATGGCAACGATAAAGCGCTGCGTACTACGGTGAATCATCTAAACCAGACGCGCGGCTGGCTGTCTTGGCCGGATCTAGATACCCGGATTGCTTGCCGCTGCCGTTGAACCTCCCTCAACCTTTTGGCGGGCGTCCGCCTTGTCCCCGCTGTATCGCCACAGGGATCTGGGCATACAGACCCCCGGCAAAGCAGATTCGGAAACAATACCAGTTCTACCGAAGACGGCGGGTTTATTTTCGCCTTCGCCTCGGTAATCACCTCAATGTATGTGACGCCCGCTGCCACAGCCTCCATGCGGGATTCACTTCTACAGCGGACGATCGCGGAGTCGCAATCTTTACCATATAACCTATGCTGCCTGGGTTTCATGGGATACATACCCGCCTTTCCGCCCTGCTTCTGGGTCCCTTTATACCACCACACCATTGTCACATGGTTGAGTCTGAACTGCAGCGCTGGTGCCTTGAGGTCAGGACTCTATTGCCATCTTTTATCTTCTTCGCGGCCTTGCTCTAGCCTCGCTGGGATGCTTCCGGGGCGCAGAGGACCCCCTTTCATTCTGGCAACACAGGCGCCTTGATGAGCGGCTTTGCGGAATGGTGCCTGCAGAGCAGAAGGGCTGCTGGATGGACCAGGCACCGCCTCTGGTCTCTTGTCCGCTGCCAGTGAGGGGCGAAGACGCTGGAAGGAGACGGTCCTCAAGGCGGCGAACCTGGCGCTGATCATTAATTACCTGGTCAATGATCAGACGCAGGCCTCTTCTGCCGATTCCTCGACGTGCTGGCTGGGCGTTCTCCGCATCTGCAGATGAGCCACCTCCTTCCTGAGCTGCGACCGCTTCGCCTTGATGAGCGTTATGGATTGCAGCTTCCTCGTATAAATCCGAATTTTGAAATCCTTTGCAAGTGCAGCAGCCTCGCTGACATTTCTCCATAGCCCTCCTTTAGCGCCTTCACCCATATGCCTTTAAGGTTTTGGACGCCCAGCTGGCAGCCTGGTGATGACGCCTACATATCCTCGTCCTCAAACTTATAGCTCCGTCGCCATCTCGAAGTCGCCATCGTTGGACGACGACTCCGACAGGGATTGACTTCCTGACGGCGCGGGGCCCCGGCAGGACGATGATGCGATCTCCGCCTCCGCCTCAACCTCAATTCCGCTTCCTTCGCGGCCACCAACTCCATTTTGGCCTGGGCAAGACCGACATGCTCCCCTGTCGTCGGAGGTCGTCTCTCGCATTTGACCCGACGCCGTAATGCCCTGGCTGTTTGTTTCATCAGATTTGTTTACTGGGATAGCACAATACCTGCGTCCTTAGGCCGTTTTCTCCCACTTCTTCTCGATCAGACTGACTCTACGCTGGGCGCGGAGTCCCGCTCGTATCATCGTCTATCCACAATGCATCTTGTTTTGTATTAGATTTGCTCATTTTGTTCCCACGTTTTGGACGAAATAACAGGTCGACCCTCGGGTTTACGCCTTTCGAGGCAAGACCTTCGCCAGCTCTGTGGAGGGCGTCCGAATTTACAGGTTTCAAGACTTCGCTGTCGATTTTTAAATTTACTCCTCGCAGATGGTTAAAGACAAAGCCCTCGCTCCGCGCACTTCCTGACGTACCTAAATCGGCCAGCGGGTCTTTAAGGAAGAAAGTACCAGCGGGTTACGGCTGCCCGCTGGAACCGACCATCGCTCCCCAGTTTGCGGTTGAGTTAACGGCGGCGGTGGTCTACACCAGGCCCGATCATCCACTATGAGCATTACCGCAGGCTGAACGATATATCGTCACCAGTTCCCAATACCACCATCATTTGTTGCCTTTCCCCGGATACGAAATCAGGAATGCAGCCTCACTCTGCATTGGTTACTGAGAACGACGTAAAATCGTCACGGTTCCCACAATGCGCGCTTTCATCAATCAGTTGCCTTTCCACTCCGGATACACGAAATCCGAAAGGAAGAGCCCCACTGGCTCACTCCGCTGCATTTTGCTCCGCTTATCAGAGGATACCAGGCCATTGCTATCCCCTGTCGGAACCGCCTGTAGCGGCAACGTATCATCTGGTGTGCAGGGTGCTTCGTCCCGGCGTTGCCTTTCCCCGGATGTCTAATGGTAATATCAGGGGAAATTCAACGACCAGGCACTCGAGGAGGTTTTCTGACGGCACCCCAACCTAACCTAACCTAACCTAACCTAACCTAACTCTAACCTAACCTAACTCTAACCTAACCTAACCTAACCTAACCTAACCTTTTTTTTTTTTTTTTTGGCGTATGATACCTGCGCATACCCGCCCTCGCAGAACAGGGCAGGTTATGTCGGACCATTTTTCGACTGGAGCCCATTACACACGGTGGTCTCGCCACCAACGCTCGCCGGGGGTCGCGGGATCTCTACGTTAAACGAGGAACTTAACCCTAGCCTGCGTAGCTAAGGATAAGCCCGTCGAGGGCGTGCGTGAAGATCCGCGCCCCCAGACCTACTCACCGGAACTTCTCCGACGTACGGTACCACGTCGTGCCATCGTCATCTCGAGGGTCGCTCGCTGGACGGTCGGGCCCCTCCGATCGTCAGCGACCAATAGGGCCCCGATTTGGTAAGGGGATCATTAGGAGGGCCGTAGTGACGAGGCGCGCGCGGCGCCAGCGTCAGCCCGATCTCGAGCAGGATCGGTCCTCTCTCTGTCGCTCCGGCCTCCTTTCGGACCATTGGTCTCTGGAAAGGCTACGGCCTCACGCCGATTCCCCGCATGACATCGCCGACGACTACTGGCGGGGACAGGTTCCGTCGATGTGACAGAATGACTGAAGACCCGCCCTTTCGGCCCCGCATGCCAGACGAAGCTGGCGGCGATGTGCGACCAGGTCTTGTCGTTGCCTATGTGATGAAGCAATTCCTGCCGTCGCCTCGCGACCGATCTTACACAGGTAATCACCGAGCAGCCTGTTGCGGTGATGCCTGCTGCATCAGAATCTGTATAAGTGAAGTCTTCTCCTCGTCGCGTCAGGCTTCGAAACCGAGCGGAATGCTCCAGACGACGCGTTTGCGTTTATTCTCCTCACGCGGGCCTTCTTCGCTTAGCGTCGATACGTCGTTCCTGCCGTTTTACCGCCTCGAGGCACCTCTTTCAGCTCTACCACCGCTCTGGCGTAGGACGCGAATCGGTGTTACCACCCTCGCTCCATGTCACCAGAATATCAGAAGTTAAGGCTGACCAGGATTAGCCGCCCTCGAAGACGATACCGTCCGGTAATCCTCATTACGACCCGTATGGCCGCATCCTACCTACGCTGGACGCCAGCCAGATCGCAGATCTGGCGTGGATGGCCAACCTCTTCCTTATGCAGGCTTATGAAGACCACCGGATCGGCACGACCCCAGCATAGAGCGGCGAACTTCACTCCTCGGTCCCCAGTTGGGCAGCAATCTGTGCGCCTTTGCCTACCCTCTCGATCCGGATAGGCATCGAAAGTGTCTTTGAAGAGCCCCCGGCTTACGGGCTTCATCCAGGGTGGGGCCTAGGTGAACTTCATGTACCACCCTCTGACTTCGACTCACCTGCTTTCTGGTTTTAAGAATTCCGGGTGGTTCCCCTGCTCCGCAGCCAGTTTGGCGGAACCAGCGCCTCGGTCTTGCTGATTACCTCCAGTCACCAAACAAACGGACTTTGGCGTGGCGATTTCGCCCAGCTCAGCAGGCTCGCCAGTCCTATCGAAGGAGTCCCCCGCTGGCGACCACCAACACGATGTCGTCAGCAGACGACATATATGGCAGGCTCGACTCGCGGGAACGGAGTCGTGGGCGAGATTCACAGTAGCAGGCTGAAATACGACCCCTGGGGCCTTACACTGGATCTCTCCGGATCCCTCGTCTCGGTCAGCGCTGGATGCCATCTGGCGCAGTAGTCCGCGATCGCCTTACCCCAGGTAGGGAACACCGCTGAATAAAGTCCCCTGCTCGCGTCCCCAAGTTAGGGTGATAAAGGCGGTGGCGATATAATGTCTTATCGCCAACGCCACGCGCTCGGACAGCCTGCTCGACGACAGGGCGGACGCGCAGAACTAACGTCGATGGTGGAGATAGCCTCCGTCGGAAACCAGGCTGGTTTCGGCGAGATCAGGAACCGACGCGCGATACCGTTGGGGCCAGGCGGCAGAATATCTCGAATACTTTGCCCGGCCTCGTCCCCAGGCATATCGGTTGGTACAGAGGAGAATCCTGCGACTCTATGCCTTCTTCGGAAGGACCATTCCGGGCCCTCAACAGACCCTGAACGAAGGGCGTTGCGGGCATGGTGAATAGCTGCCCTCAGCCTGTTGCAAGGGTAAACTCGAACCTCAACACCCAATGACCATGCCGGGATTGCATCAGGTCCAGCGCGAATGTTCCTGCATCTCCGACATTGCGGCTCGGTCAGCTCCTGTGCGAAGGTCACCCCATTTCGTCGCTCCATTGGCTGAAGATTGGACTGAGGACTTGACCGACCACTCCGGAAAAGGCAGGCTAATCCACTCTTCCCAAGAGACGGATCCTGAAGTTTCCGTCACCAGGCGTCCAAGGACCAGACTTTCCTAGCACCATCCTGTACGGGACGCTTCCGCAGCGGATCCCTCGTTGAGTCCATCCGATCTCGGACCAGGATTGGCGTTTGCCAGACAGCTGCCGCCACCAACGCCTTCGTGACGCTCGATACCGCCTCAATGAGTCTGGCTATCTCCTCACTCCAGGCCCGCCCTTCGCCTCCTTTAAGGCTCCGGGTACTGAAAGCGGCAATCACCGTAAGATCATTTCATAATCCGCGATCTCTGCCGACCACCCAGTACACCGCCCCGCGCTTGGGGGCGACCGGTCCAGGGGCATCGACATCGCAAATACGCGTCATCGTGTCCGGAACCAGTTCGACTTCCCGCGCTTCCGGATCGGACGGAACCTCTTCGGCGCTGCGGCATATTATTTACGCGTTAGGCGGCCCCGACGATCTCGGTCACAATAGCGCCAGGACACTACCAACGTCGCGTGTGACTGCCTTCTCTCGGCGGCTGGAGCATAGTCAGGACGGCGGAGTGGATCGAAAATAATGTGGCGGTGAACCGGATAATGCGAAACCACCTCCTCTACCTCGACTATGGCCTTGCGTAACATGCACTCGCAGCGGGGTCATATAAGGATCCGACCGGCTCCCACCACCGCACGCACGTGCCGGACTAGTTTGCCAATCGGAGGTCGAAATCCAACCATACATTCCGCTCACCTGCGTCTCCGCTGGACTGTCGCTGCAGTTCCCCACGCCCTGGGTAGGCGTTGATCTCCCAGGACAATCGGCGGACGGGAGAGCACCTGCGAACGCAGGTGCCCTCGTCCAGTGCACCCCTCGTAGTCGGCGAGGACCTCATGGGAGGGTATAGCGGCCAGCGCAGGGCCCATTGCGCAGCAGAGGCTGGCCCTTCCCAATAGGGGGCAGGGTGGACGCCTACCACCCCAGTAGATCGCTGCAGTTAGCTCATCCTAACCCGAACCAGTGAGGGTGGTCCGGCACGGCATAGGGCTCCGCCGCTGCACCGCAGGTAACCCAGCACTCTGTCAGATGCATAAAACCATGATGCTGAGCATTGCGGCGAGTGGTTCAGGATTGCTCTGAAGGACCTTGAAAGGGTCGAAGAGATTGCGTGCCTCAATCGAGCTGGTGCCCGGGTTGCGGCTGGTGCCGCTGGGACTGCTACTGCGCGCAGAGCAGGAGGAGATGGTTTTCTCCGCTCTTAGCGGTAGGGGCGCACCTCTTACCAGAACGATAGTTGAGGGCCCAGTCCAGCTTACAGTGGACATTTGAGTGCAAAGGCTTTGCACTCTCTGGCCATGCTGGTTTCCACCACAAAGCGTAGCAGCGTGCTCCGGATTTCGCCGTTGGGGCACCTGCTGCCAACGCGTGCCCCCTTCTCGGGCACCGGAAGAGCGGTGCATGGGCCTGCGGTCAAAGAGTTACTGGCGAATTCCGGCTGCGCGTACGCTGGCACGGTCGCAATTTACGCAGCGCATGCTTCCGTTTTACCACCCAGCACGTGCCCATACGCATGGGTGCTGTGGACCTCTCCGACCTTCATCGTCCACCGGAACACCCTCCAGCCTCAACCACAGCCCTTTTGACATCGCTCGGGCTGACGGCATCCTATCGAGTCCCTTCACGGAATGCTCATGACTTGACCGGGCGGCCAATCCGAATCCTTTGATTTCACGAAGGACCTCCCGCATTTTGACCGCGAGACCATCCGCCCTCGAACACCCGTCCGGACCACTGATCTCCAAAGACCACCGGTCTGCAGCCCGCTTTGGCGGGACATTCTGATGCCGATAACCGCCAGCCCTCTTTCGACTTAGCTGCATATTAACGCGCGATGTGGGTGGAGCCAGTCAGCAACGTCACCATCCGACGGCCGTGGATGAGTGCGTATGGAACTTCGCCTTTTTTTTTTGCCCGATGGCCCACGCAGGGACGCTGCCTGCAGGTCTGGAAGCTTTTGGCCTTCTGGCCCACCTGTGCCCGGCGTGGATGCTGGCACATCTGTCCTATAAGAGGGCCTCGGTGGCCACCGGGAGCAGCTCCACTTCTATGGAGGGTGGGGCGTCTTCGTTCGTTCCCTCGTCTTCCGCGAGTGCAGCGGGACCGCCTGCTTCGGCTGCGGCATGGTTTATGCTTGATCACTTGGAAGGTTTCCCAGGCCACTTGCCTCCCAGAGGCCGATTACCCTCTCTGGGAGGATCGCCGCTAGCACCTCCCGGGCAATGGCCGCTGCCTCTATAGAGACCCCCAAGCTGTCAGGCCCATCGTCCACGCTCCCGGACTTCCAGACTGGGCCTCACTAGTGGGAGGCAGCTGCTGGGTTCCCCACTCCTCGGAGGCGCTGAGCTCCTCAGACGGCACCTTTGGTGGGCTGGACAGCTGGGGCAGATCAGCGTTCTCACGCTCTGGCCTCGGCGGTGTGGGGCTGGGGAGACCTCCGCGCCAGTTCCGCGGTGGCTGCCTCGAGCCTGTCCCTGGCTGCCGCAGGCTGTACTGTCTTGCCTGGGTTGCAACGATTTATCCAGCCTTGTCGACTCCTCAACGTTTAAAGCCCGGGTGCAGGCATCCGTCTCCGTCGATTTGCTTCATCTCCATTCCCAAATCTGCGGGTTTTGGGCTTTCCTTCGCACGCGTTTTGGCCTGGGCTGCGGTAGGGTCCCAGATGCCTCTCCCTCTTCGTCAGCGATGACCAGCTCCGTGTCCGTGCCTGGGACTGCGTGCCTGGGTGTCAGCCGACGGTCGCGAACTTGACTCCTACTCTTCCCTGCCCGTGTGCCGGACCTCGGGTTGCGGATCTGGTGAGGCATCGGATCTTCCGCCGTCACTCCTCACCGCCCAAACTCCACAGGCGTACTTGACGCGCAAAGCGTCCACGCCTGTCCCGTGCCAGGACTACTGAGATCCCAGATGTGCTCCTTCCCTCCTGGCTCTGGATGCTGATGTGCCAGGGGACTGGCTATTTCATTATTACCCAGACTCAGCACTTTCATGGAGTCTCCTTCTCCCTCCTAGGTTGTTTGGATGCTTTCCGCCAACAATCCCGGGTGGGATGAAATGAATGTCGATCTCCCGGGTGACGCCTATTCCAGCGAGACAAGGCTACCTGCAGAAGGTCGCCTGTGCCCACCAGGTTTTAAGACTGGCTGTCTGGTTTTGTAAATTGATCCTTCGCGGGCCCGGGCCTGATTAAGGCAGAGGCCCTCCGGCTCGCTTGCGCGCTTCGACGTACTGGCGTCGTGGCAGGGTCTTGAAGTACGGCGGGTTACCGCGGCGCCGCTGGGGAGAAATGTGCTCTGGTGATTGATGCCAGCGGCAGGTGTAGCAGTGCGCACATTGCGTCCCTCCACTGCGAACTGCTGGGCACTGGAAGCGATATATCGTCGCAGTTCCCAGTGCCCACCATCATTTTGTTGCTTTCCCCTTTGGATGGCGGTCAAGGGAGAATACGACTTGCTCACGCGCCGCATTGGGCGCACCAGCGGAGGTGCGTAGCTCGCCATCGGGACAATGCCGCACCCTCCCCATTTGCCTTTCCCGGTGCTTTGATCGCGAGGAAATGCAGCCTCCTGCTGCGACTGGCAGGGCACTGGGGCGACGTATCGCCGCCGTTTCCCAGCCGCCGCGCCTCTTTGTTGCCTTTTGGATGCAGAATCTGGGAATGCAGCCTCCGCCACGGTGGGCGCACCAGGGACGGCCAGTTAATGCGGCGCGCCTCATTTTGTTGCCTTTCCCCGGATGCGATCGGGAATGCGGCAGCCCCTTCCTGGCTTATCGACGGTTGGGTGCCAGCGTAAAACACACCGAATTGTGCCTCCGCTGCGCTGAGCATTGCGGCGCTGGTGATATATCGTCTCTTGGTTCCAATACCCACCATCATTTGTTGCTTTCCCAGTTCGAATCAAGGCAGCCTCCACAACGCTCGATGGTTGAACGGTGGCGGTAAAGGCGGGCCATGGAGCGTGTTTTCTTCATGCTGACGTATTCGCCACCCAGTTCCCAGAAACTGCCGCCTTCGACTGTTGCTGCTTTCCCCGGATGCTTTGATCAGGGAAATGCAGTAGCCTCCACTGCATTGCTGGCGCAGGGACGACGTATCGTCACCCGGTGCAATGTGCGCAGCGCCACATCGATCAGTTGCCTTTCTCCGGTTCGAGGAAATGCAGCCCCGCACTCCGCGGTGCCTCACGCTTATCAGAGGACGCAGAGCAGCCTATCCCCTGTCGGGAACATTCGCCACTGTATCATCGCGGTGCCCAGGGTGCTGTCCAGCGTTGCCTTTCCCCAACGGATGCACAATAGCGGTATCAAAGGGAGATTCAACGACCAGGCACTCCGGGGTTTCGGCGGCGCCCCAGCCGCCTAACCTGGCCTAGCCTAACCTAACCTATATTTCTTCAGCCTGGCCTAACCCCTACTTCAGCTTCAAACCTGGCCTAGCCTAGCCTGGCCTGGCAGCTGCTTCGCCTAGCCTGGCCTGGCTTTCTTCGCCTGGCTTCAGCTTCAGCGCCCTAGCACTTCAGCCTGGCAGCCTATCTCTCTTTCGGCAGAAATGCCTACCGCCACCCTTACGTGGTTTCGCGGGCAAGGTTATGTCGGACCTCCGCACCAGCTAAACCCGGTGTTCCATCGGGAGGACGGCATGACAGCCTGTGTGTTGAGCGCGCGGGAACACCGGGCGCGCTCTCACCTCGCTGACTCGTATGGTAGCCAGACTTCCCGAGTCCATCACTCGAGTCGGCGGAGAATCAGGCATCTCATCACACTACCGGCGGCGCAGGTGGTCCCAGGGTCATAACGGACGCGCTTCCTCCTCCATCAATGGCTGTGGCTGGTCCGGTTGCGAGGTGGCAGCGGGCGGACCGGCTTTTCCGCTCTTGTTTACGCTGGAGCGGCCTTCCCTCCATCCTGTGGTCGCGCCCTGGTTTCTTCGCGGCGGCGCGGCACAACGCGGGTGGCGGAATTGCTGCACCACTTTTGTGGCCAGGCTGACCACAGCCAGCGAGTTCCCCGGTCGACTGTAGCGTCGCACTGGGCTCCGACGAAGCCCGCTTCGGTATCAGGAAGCACCTCAGGGTGAGGCTCCACCATAAATGACCGCGGACGCCACCCAGGATACCAGGCTGCCGTCTGGCTGCCACTTTTGGCAGCAGCCGCCGAGGCGCATGGACAAACCATCCAAGGCCTGCGGATACCAGGATCTCCGCTGCGCTTCACGACTGCGGGACCGCCAATACTGTCACAGCCGCCACTGCGCCTGCAACAGCAGCGATCCATGGAACAGGAGACGATGGCCGAATTCGCCGGTCTGATTTTGCTCGCTGCCCGCCGCTGCTGGCAACTGGTTTTGGGCGTCCATACCTGTCGCTATCTGCGCCAGAAGTCTCGAACATTCCAGCCCCGCTGGCGCAGATGCAGAATCCGCATCAGTTACCGGGGGCGGCAGATTAATCTTCGCCTTCGCCTGGTAAATAACTTCTCGGTCAGAGTGACTCCGTACGTCACTCCGGCTCCAGAATTCACCCACCACAGCGGGCTTCAGAGTCCTCGATCTGTGCCCTTCGGGCACCGGCAACTCTTGTTGCCTTACCTCCCCTTGCATACCCCAGCTACGGTAGTCAGGGCTTATCGCGGACTGAAGTCCTTGAGGTCCATGGGCCTCTTCTATTTCTTCTTGCCCATGGTAGCCAGGCTCCTCCTCTTTCGCCAAGGGCGCGTTTCGCGGCGGCACTTACGGTATGGTTAACCTTCGCCACGCCAGGCGGGCGGTTTTGCCGGCAACCGGTGCCTGGCGGTGCAGGGCAGGACGAGGACCGGCGCACCCTCCGTCCTCCACCATCCGCCGCCAGTGGGCGAAGGCGCTTCTCGCGACGGAGACGATCTCCAGCGCCGCAACGACAGCGCCGATCATTGGTAGCCCTACCTGGTCAATGATTCGACTAACACAATGAAACTCCTCCTTACTACTCCCTCGATGGCTGGCAGGCGCGTAATGCCGCATCCGCCGTTAACACCTCCTTCAACTCAACGCCTCGCCTGCGATTTGAGCGTTGTCCCTGCAGCTTGTCGGAATTTTTAGCGGCGCTGCAGAGTCGTTCTCTATAACGGTCTGCAGCCTCCTTAACGCCTTCACCCGTAGATGCCTTCGCGGATTAACATGGCCACCACCATGGAGATGACGCGTATCTCAATCCTCTTGGCTCCGATGCCGGCTCTCGGGGTGCGTATTCGATCAACTCGACTCCGTGCAGATTGATATCCTGCCGGCACCAGGAGCTGAACGGTGCGCTCCGCCCTCAACCTCTCCTCCTCCTACGACGCCTCCACTACAACCAGCGCAGCCTGATTGTCCATGCTCGCTTCCGGTGTCGGGCCTCCCTCGGCCTCTTTGGCGGTCTCCGTGATTCTTCTGTCCTCATTTTGGCCTGAACCTCCGCCGATTCTGCCAGAAGGACCCGTTTCTTGATTTTGTTCTCCGTTCGTTCGTTATGACTCATCATCGTCTTTGTCCTTGATTACCTGTTGTTTGTTTTCTTCCACTATTCCCGATTGTAGACAGAATAAAGGTCGATGCCCCAGTTTGCCATATTCAGTGGACTACATGCCTGGGGGTCACTGTAATTTCCTGAGTTTTCAGACTTCGCTTTCTCTGATTATTTTATGAGGTTTACTCCTCTCTTGGGCCAGCCGGCAATTATGAATGACGCCCTCCATCCATACCACTTCGGTACCCATTATCGTCAATACGGTCTTTGGTGAACAAGCGGGATACCGGCTGGAAGACCGACGTAACTCGGTTGCGTTGATTTGAATGCCCAGCGGCGGTACGAGCCCGATCACTATAGGCGGGCGCGCCGACGATATCGTCGCAGTTCCCTAATGCACCCACCAATCTGTTGTTGCCGCCTTCCCGGATGCGATGCCAGGAAGTGGCCTCCCACACTTATCCAGCCTAACCAACGGCGCTTGATGCCACGCATACCACCGCGCCCCCGGCGCGGCGAGGGCCTCCGGGTTATCGCCAGTTCGCGCCGACTAAACCCCAGTGTTCCCTTCGCTCCACCCAGAATTACTGTGCGGCACGGTACGCTGTATTGTTCTTCCATTGCGCAACTGAATTTGGCGGCCGGTTTGTACCGGCCCGGCGGGCTGGCTATCGTGTTTGACGCCAGGAGCCTGGGCGCGCTCTCTCGCCCCAGCTCGTGTTGAATATCCCGTGTCCATCTTGCTCGGTCGTGGGGGAATTAAGGCGCGCCGCTTCTACCACCGCGCGAAATATTAATTCTCCAGGGTGCGTGGGACGCTTCCACTTTTCATATCGGCATGGCTGTCGTTGCCAGGGTATGCCAGGCCAGTCGGCCTTTCCCAGCAACCAGAGGCGCGCGCGTTGCCAGGCCTTCCCCATTCTAATGGTCACCGATTTCTGCGCGGCGGCCGCTTTATGCTGCGGGTGGCGGGCATGTTATACTGCTTGGCCGGAGGCCGATACCAGCAGCAGCACCAGCTCCCTGAAGTCGTCGGTGCGTCACTGGAAACCTCGATATAAACCGGTACCTCAGAGGTGGAGAATACGGGGCCTTCACCTCGGCCTTGCTTGCTTCGAGGACCGCCGCGCCGCGGCAATAACCACCGTTTAGCAGCAGCCACGGGCTGGATTGCGACCATCCCAGGGATATCTGCGGACCTCACCGCGTACGGCGTCTTGGGACAGCCGCCAGCCTTTGTTACCGCCGCAATTACGTGTCCTCTGCTGGTAGAGTCGTCCAGACCGGACACCTTGACTTCACCAGTCTTCGCCGGATCTGGATACTCGCACATTTTTCCATCCAGGCACCTCGCTCGAATTTTTAGCGACCAGGGCGTCCGCCTTTATCTACGCTATCACCGCCAGGTTTTCGAACATCCAGGCCCCAGCGCGCAGATGCAGGCTTATCTCGGATTATACCGAGGGAGATATGATTTATTTTCTTTACTCGGTAATTACGTCGATAATAGGTGACTGCCTGCTACAGCCTCAGGCTCCAGAATTCCACCACAGCCAGAGGATCGCGGAGTGCAATCATCGGCCTGCCCTCTTTTGCTGGGTTGGCCGATACTCTTCACACTGCCTGCTTACCCTTGCGCTGCCGGGGCCTTCTTCCACCACCGTGATCGGTTGCTCCGTAGACTGGCACCGGTGAAATTCAGAGACTCATCTGCCGTCTTTATACACGGCACCATCACGGAGATCGCTCCGCTATCGCTGCGTGGGATCTTCGCGGTGCTGGGACTTCAACGCAGCCGGCCTAACTGGAAGCAACCCAGCGGGCAGCTTTGCGGGTGCCGATGCCAGGAAGGCGAAGGGCTGGACAGTGGACCAGGAGCCGCATCCGGTCTCTTATCCGCCGCCAGTGGTAGGGCGGGAACCTTTCTGGCAGGAGGGGCGGTCCTCAGCTGGCAGACCTGGCGTTGATCATTGACCCCACCTGGTCGATCCAGACGCCTCAACTCCTCCTACCTGCTCCTCCGGTGTCGGCTTGTTCGTTGGCCGAGTCGATCTACATCGCTGGGCCACCTCGCTATAACTGCGACCGCTTCCTGCTTTGAATGACGTTGTCCGCCTGCAGTTTCCATTAATGCTCTTCAGCGGTACAGCGTCGCGCAGGAGTCTTTTGCGGTCCTCGCTTACGTTCTCTACAGCCTCTATTCCGGCACTTCCTTACGCCCACCAGGTTCTTTGGCCGCTTTGGGCCCGCCATGGAGAATGGCGCCAACGCGCAACTATCGATCCTCTTCTGCAGCTCGAGCAGCACTGGCTCCTGAAGTCGCCATCGTTGGACGACGACTCCGACAGGTTGTTATCTGCCGACTGATTTGTGGACGACGATGTTAGTTCCTTATCCGCCTCTACCCTCATTTCGCTTCTTTAGCGACCACCAACATAATTTTAGCCTTCAGGCCAGACCTACGCTCCCCAATCACGTTAGGGTCATCCTCGACCTCGTTTTACGTTGTACCTTTCCCCGACCACTGCCCACATCTTATGGCCCATCGCCGGATAACTTGCTGATCGTCGCTAACGGACGTTTCCTCCTGCTATACTCCTTCGCCATCGGTGACTCCACGCTTCAGCATAGAGTCGCTCTTGTCATCAATCACTATCTACCTCAAGTTTTGTTTTCCAAATTGCTCGCTATTTGTTTTGATTAAAGGTCGAAAGACGGGTCGATCCCGGGTGACGCCTATTCCGGAGACAAAGGCTACGCTGGGGGTGCTTCGTGCCACAGGTTTTCAAAGACTTCGCTGTAGTTATTTTATAGAGGTTTACTCCTCGCGGGCCATTAATTAAAAGGCAAAATATCGCTCCGCTACTTCAGCGTACCCGTTATCGTCGCACTGCGGGTCTTTGACGCAGGTTACGCTGGGAGAATACGGCATAACTCTGATTTTGACGGTTGAATGCCCGGCGGTGTGAGTGCACCGGACCCGTCCACCACTACTGACATTAGGCTGGAAGCGATATATCGTCACAGTTCTAATACCCACCATCATTTATTTACTTTTCCCCGGATACGAAATCAAGAATGCACCAGCCTCCACGACTTGGCATCGACGGTTGAATTGCCCGGCAGCAGTAAGCGCACGCCAGGCCCGTCACCGGCACTGCCAACGACGGAATCGCCACCAGTTCCCAGTACGCCCTCATTTTGCTGACGCCTTTCCCCGGATGTTGATCTGGGAGAAATGCAACCTCCCTGCATTGGACACCAGGGCAATTGTCCACCCAGTTCCCAGTATGTTCGTTGCCTTTCACTCGGATGCGGAAATCAGAGGAAGTAACCCCAGCTTCACTCAAACTGTGCCCTCCACTTATCAGAGGGACGCTGGAGCAGCTATCCCCTGTCAGAACATTTCACCACCAGCAACGTATATCATCCACCGGTGCGGGTGCAAAATCGACGTTGCCTTTCCCTGGATTACAACGGTATCAAAGGAGATTCAACGACAAGGCTCGGGAGGTTTTCTGACGCGCGTGGCACTTCCCCAACACTAACCCTAACCTTTTTTTTTTTTTTTGCAGGAATGCCTACGCATACCTTCCTGCGGGGGCAAGGGTGAGTTATGTCCGGATCTCTAACACCGACTAAAACCCATGGTGTTCCACCTTCGTCGTCTAAAAAAGCGTATGGCGGGAGAAGCCGGAACCTTTTCAGCACGCCTCCTGCGACCCCACCACCTGCGCTGGCCAGCCAGCGGCCAGCCCTCTTTCGGGGAGGACATCCCTCTCCCTTACCTCTCTCCTGCAGGCGCGCCGGAACACGGACGCGCCTTCCATCGCCTCTATCTGCTACGGTGAACGGGACTCCCCGGAATTCCGCCCCAGAGCCATGCGCCGGACCAGGAAGCGCTATAACCGGCTGGCCTGCGGATCTGAATGCGGCTCACCGCGACAATGTTCGGCCGCGGAACAGGAGCGGCAAGAACACCGACACTCCTCTTCCCCGCGGCTTTACACCACAGCGCCCGCATCATGCGGGTTACGACCCCGCAGGTCGGAGGATAGGAGAGCAGCGTAAAATAACCGCTCCTCTCCCTCCGCCGACTCCGCCTCGGCTGGGTGGTGGGGCGACCTCGGCTCATACTTCCACCCCAACGGATCACCGACGCATCCGGGGTTAACTCGCCAAGAGAGCTCACCTGGGCGGCCACCTCAGGCCAGCCTCAGGCGCCCTTCGGCCGGCTGTTTGGGTTCCTCTTCCAAGCTTCACTGCGTGGTGACCAAATACAGTTACTAAACCCCGCTACGATAATGAGACCTTCAGAGGAACCTAACCTAACCTTTTTTTTTTTTTTCATTGTGAGAATGCCCTGCATGCCGCCCGCGGGACGAAGGCAGGTTATGTCGGATATCCCGCCGGCTAAAACCCGCGGTGTTCATCGCTCCCGCGGTGCTGTGCGGCCGCGGGTGCGCTGTGAGCGATTCTTCGCGTGCGCAGCTGGTGGCGGCTCGCTATTGCGGGCCCCGGCAGTTTGACCCTAATGTTGAAGGCGCGAGGAACTGCCGGGCGCTCTCACCTCGCTGACTTGTATTGGAAGACGACGAGACCTCCCCGTGTCCATCGTTCCTGGTCGTAGGGGAGATTGATGCTCCTGCGGCTCACCTCACGCTTTTCCCCTGCACGGGCGGCGCAGTATGGAGTGGTCCCAAGTCATGGGACGCTTTCCTCCACTCAATCGGCTGGCTGGTCCGGTTTGCCGAATTGGCAGCGGACGGACCAGCCCTTTTCCCGGCCTGGAGGCTGACGTTTACAGGCCTTCCCATTCTAATGGTCTGCCGGACACGACAGCCGCAACGCCGGGAGTGGCGGGCGCTTTCGCCGCCAGGCTGGCCGCAGCGGCAACACAGCTCCCGGTCCGGATCAGTGCACGTCGCATTGGGCCTCCGTGTCCCGCCTCATGGCGTGGCCAGAGCACTAAGGGTGAGGGCTCTACGGAAGGCTCACCTCGGCCACCACCACGGGACCATCAGCGTCTGGCAGCCACCTTTTTGCAGCAGCAGCCACGGGACACCGAACCAGGCCATCCAGCGGGGCCTGCGGGATGCTGGGGACCTCATTTACGCTATCCGGTGTCTGGGACCGGTCTGGCGTAACGATACAGCCCGCCGCCACGGCATCACACCCAGGGTAGATCATCTAAGACCGGACGCAGCGACTGGACACCATGTTTTGCCGGTCTGACACCCAGGACCCCTTTGCTATTGGTGAGCGAACCATCATGCGGCGTACCGCGTATTACGCATCATCTGGCACCCGGATCTCAGACGTATACGACTGGTTTGATTGGACTTCATCTCAAAGTTGCCGGACGGCGAAGTTATTTTCGCCATACCGCCTCGGTAATCGCTCCGTGCGCCGCTTGCCGGCTATAGGCTGCGGGATACTTCCGGCCGGTTGATCGCGGAGTCATAATTAACTACCGCCCTCCTCTTCGCGGGTTCGCCGGGACCCTTTGCCGCCTTTCAGCCTACTTCTTGTGTCCTTCCTCTTCACCTACCGTTGACATCATGGTTGATCCCTTAGACTGCGGCGCTTCGAGCCCGGAGGTGGAGACCTCATTGCCATCGCATCCTTCAGCTACGCTGACCCCTTGCTCGCCCACTATCGCTGGGATGCTTCGGTGCGAGATACCACAACCGGCAACGCGGGCGCCTTGACCGAGCGGCTTTGCGCGCGGAATCCAGCGAATGCCTGAAAGAGCGAAGAGCTGGATGGTGGATATACTCTGGTCTCTTGTCCGCGCTGCGCGCATGATGTAGGGGCGAGACGCTTCTCCGGAAGGACGGTCCTCCAGACGCAGCGAACCTGGCGCCTGATCGACCGGCTTCCACCTGGTCAGTGATCGGTACCTGGCTTCTCTTCCTTGCCCGAGCTCTATCGTGGCAATTGCTGTAACAGGCCGTTTCCACCTGCATCTGCGGATGAGCCACTCAGCTTCCTGAGGCTGCGACGCGCTTCGCCTTATGGAGACGAGCGTTATCGTGGTTGCGACTGCGGAATTCGATCGGCGGGTACGAGCGCTCGCTGCAGAGTCTTAGCGTATAACGACGTCCATGGCCTCCTTTAGCGCAGCCGCCCATATGCCTTTGGTTGGCGGACCTTGCAGCGGCGCCATGGCGGTGATGAAACGCCTGCATCCTCGATCCTCTTTTCCGAGCTCCATGCCGTCTCAGAGTCGCATCGTTGGACGACGACTCCGACAGGGATTGACTTCCTGTCGAACGGAATATGACTGAGACGATGATGCGATCTCCGCGCCGCCGCCAACCTCAATTCCCGCTTCCCTTAGCGTACCAGCTCCATTTTGGCCCTTTGGGTAGAACAGGCGCTGTCGTCAGGTCGTCCTATCTACCTCTTTGTGACGCTGTCGCGTACCCCTTATATTTCTTCCATCCAGGCCCGATTGCCGGACCGGCGCAATACCTGCGTCCTTAGAGGGTCGCTTTCCCTTAGCTTCTCTCGTCAGATGACTCTGCAGCTGAGCATAGAGTCGCTCATTATCGTCGTCGCTATCACAATGTCATCTTGATTTTTTTGTAGTATTAAGGTTTGCTCATTTTTGTTCCCACGTTTTGGACGGCAATAACAGGTCGACCCTCGGTTTACGCGCCGAGGAGACAGACTACATCCTGTGCAGGGCATCGAACCACAGTTTTTGAACTTAACTGTCTGATTTTTGCATAGAGATTTTACTCACTCAGGCCCGGCCAGTTAAAGGCCGACTCCGCTCGCTTCACGCTGACATGCCCATAATCACAATCAACGCCGCTGGGGTGCTGAAGAAATTACGGACGTTACAGCCGTCGCTGGGAGAACTGACGTAACTCTAATTTTGGACGGTTGAATGCCCGGCGGCAGTGTGAGTGCACACCGAGCCCGTCCTCCACTATGAGCATTAGGCACTGAAAACGAAATATCGTTACCCGGTTCAAATACCCGCTTCCATCGTTTGTTGCCTTTCCCCGGATACTTTGATCAGGGAAATGCAAATACTCCACCGCATTGGTTGCTGGAGCGATAGCCGTGTCCCTTGTTCTAATGCGCACCATCAATTCCAGTTGCCTTTCCTCCAGTGCGAAATCAGGAAATGCACAACCCCCAGCTCCTCCGCTTTAGCCGCCTCCAGCTTATCGGAGGGACGAGCAATATCCTGTCAGAGACGTTTCGCCGCTGGCGCAGCAGCATTATCATCATCGCAACGTTATTTAGGTTACCGTCCAGCGTTACTGGCGGATACAATGATATCGAAATTCAACGACCAGGCACTCGAGGAGGTTTTCTGACGTGGCACCCCAACCTAACCTAACCTAACCTAACCTAACCTAACCTAACCCTAGCCACAACCTAACCTAACCTAACCTAACCTAACCTAACCTAACCTAACCTAACCTTTTTTTTTTTTCTGGTATGATATACCGCATTACCCGCCCACGAAGGACGAAGATGGGTTATGTCGGACTCGCACCGACTAAAACCCCACGGTGTTCCTTCACTCCACCCAGTGCTGTGCATGCGGGTACTTTATGACATTCTTCCATGCACAGCTGAATTTGGCGGCCAGTTCAATAATGACGCCAGATTGACCCTGTTTTGAGGCGCGCGGGAACACCGGGCGGGCTCTCACCATTGACTCGCCTGACGACAAAGGACTTTGAGTCGTCACTCCGGTCGTAAGGGGGAATCGAGTATCACCTACGCTCTCCTATCATCCCCTGCGGCGGCGCAGGTGGTCCGGGGTCTCCGGGACGCGTCTATCCTCCATCGGCTGGCTGGTCGGTTGCCGAGGTGGCAACGGGCGGACTGGCCTTTCTGGCCTTGGAAGGCGCTTTGCAGGCCTTCCCCATTCTGTGGTCCGCCGGTTTCTTTGCGGCGACGCACACGGCACAACGCGGGGTAAGGAGAGTTGCCGCCTTGTGGCCAGGCTGACCACATCGGGCAGCACAACTCCCCGGTCGATCGGTGCGTCGCACTGAGCCCTCACGTGCCCCGCCCGAAACAGCGGAAGCACTTAAGAGGTGAGGGCTCCACGAGCTTCACCTCGGCTGCCACCCATGAGACCATAAGGCGTCCCCGGCGGCCACCTTTTGGCAGCAGCCACGGGACACCGAACCCAGGTTATCCTGAGGCCTGCGGGATACCGCAGGACCTCGCTACACTTAATGGTGTCCTTGGGACAGCCGCCAGCCTTCATCACCGCCGCTACTACATCCTTCTGCTGTGAGCCGTCCAGACCGGACACCTTGACTTCAGCAGTCTTTGCCGGTCTGGATACTGACTCCTTTTGCCCGTTGCTCAAGCACCTCGCTCACCCTTGAGCGAGGGCGTCTGCCTTTGCTCCGCTGTCTGCGCCGGGGATTTCGAACATCCGAGCCCCCGTGGCGCAGATGCGGAAGCGCATCTCAGTTATACCGAGGAGGCTGGGTTGATTTTCGCCTTCGCCTCGGTAATAACGTCAATGTAGGTGACACTCTGCAGCCGCTGCCCTCCGGCTCCAGGGTCACCACCACAGCAGAGGATCGTGGAGCTGAAATTTTGACCGCCCTCGGTTTGCCAACAATTTGCTTTGCCTTCCCTCCCTTGTTCTTGAGCCCCTTCCTGACCACCGTCGTCCAGGGTTGATCCATAGACTCAGGTGCAAGTGGCAGGGGTCGGGACTCAGCTACCTTCTTTGGGCCCTCCTTTATGGCCTCGCTCCGTTTCCCTTTGGGGCGCTTTGCGGCCACTCGCAACTCCAGCTACAGCCGATTTGACGCTAGCCGCCATGACAGCGGTTTTGTCATAACCGGTGCCTGGGAAGGCGAAAGAGCTGGATGAGGGACCGCACTCAAGCCTGCGCCTCTTGTCCGCCGCTAACGGGGGCGGAGGCGCTTTTCCGGCAGGAGACGGTCCTCCAGCGCGGCAAATCTGGCACTGATCATTGACCCCACCTGGTCAATGATCGAGCGCACGAGCCCTCCTTGCTCTCTCCCTCAGATTGTTGGCTGGGGTCATTGATTTGCATCCGCAGATCAGCCACTTCCTTCCTCAGCTGCGACACTTCGCCTTGTAGGCGAGCGTTGTTCGCCTGCAGCTGCCTCGTCTCTTCGGAGGTACAGCGTCGCTGCAGCCTCGCGGACCTCACTCACATTCTCTGCAGCCTCCTTCAGCGCCTTCACCCACACGCCCTTAAGGTTCTTTGACCTTTGGGCCACCATGGAGATGACGCCGACGCTGTCCTCGATCCTTTACAGCTCCGACGCCGGCTCGAAGTCGCTATCGTTGACGACGACTCCGGACAGGGTTGTTATCCTGCCGGCTCGGAGCCGTCGAGACGCTGAAACAACCTCCTCCGCCTCCGCCTCCACCCTCAACTCCGCTTCCTTAGCGGCCACCAACGCCATTTTGGCCTGGGCGAGGCCAACATATTGCCCCCGTAGTTGGGGCCTCCCTCGACCTCTTGGCAGATGTTGTTGCCATGCCCGAGCCCTTCTTTCCATCCTGCAACGTTGCCGAAACAGAACCGACACCTGCATCCATGGAAGGACGCTTTCTCCGCCACTTTTCTAGCCAGGAGCGACTCATCAGCTTAGCATAGAGTCACTCGTATCATCATCGCTATCTACTCTCATGTTGTTTGGTTTGTATGTACTCATTTTGGTTCCCACGTTTGTGGACGAAATAACAGGTCGACCCCCGGGTTACGCCTTTCCGAGGGCAAGACTACATACTGTGGGGGGCGTCCGGTACCCACAGGTTTTTAAGACTTCGCTGTCTGGTTTTTATAGAGTGATCCTTCTCGCGGGCCGGCCAATTAAGGCAAGCCCTCCGCTCATCGCACTCAACGTAAATTCCCATAATCGTCAGCGCTGGGGTCTTTGAAGAGAGTACAGCGGGTTACGGCGCGCTGGTGGGATTTTAGGACGTAACTCCCCAGTTTTGGACGGTTGTGCCCGGAGGCAGTGTTAGTGCACACCGAGCCCGTCCTCCACTATGAGCATTAGGCACTGAAAACGATATATCGTCGCCAGTTCCCAATACCCACCATCATGTGTTGCCTTTCCCCGATACAGAAATCAAGGAGAAATGCAACCTCCCCAGCGTCGCCTTCTCGACGGTTGAGTGCCCGGCGGCAGTAAAGCGCACACCGAGCCCGTCCTCACTGTGAACATTAGGGCACTGCCAACGACGTATCGCCACCAGTTCCCAATGCATTCCTCATTTTGTTGCCTTTCCCCGGATACTTTGATCAAGGAGAATAACTCCTGCATTGACACTGAGAACGACGTATCGTCACCAGTTCCCAATGCGCAATTATCGTTCGGTTGCCTTTCCTCCGGATTTGGAAATCAAGAGGAAATGCAACCCCTGCCACTCCACAGTGCCTCCGCTTATCAGAGGGACACGCAGAGCAGCTATCCCCCTGTCAGAACATTCGCCACTGGCAACAACGTGTCATCACCAGTGCCCAGGGTGCACCGTCCCGGCGTTGCCTTTCCTCCGGATACAATAGTATCAAAGGAAACTCAACGACCAGGCACTCGAGGAGGTTTTCTGACGTGGCACCCCAACCTAACCTAACCTTTTTAGCGTGGGAAATGTTTGAGCGCATACCCACTCGCGGGGCAAGGGCGGGTTATGTCGGACTCGCACCGACTAAAACCCCACGGTCGCCACTAATCGCTCGCGGGGGTCGCGGGATCTCCGTTAGGAACGCAACCGCAACCCCTGCGCTTCGCTTTTTCGATAGCCTGTCCTGGGGTGCGAAGATCGTACCCCAGAACCCCTCATTGAACTATCACGACGACACGGTACCACGTCGTGCCGTCGTCCCTCGGGTCGCCTTTATACTGACGGCGTCGTATTCCCCACCTGATCGTCAGCGACCCGTAGGGCCCCGTTTACGGTAGGGGATCACCGATAAGAGGGCCGTGACGAGGCGCGCGAGCGCCGCGTCGGCCCCTGTCTCCGAGCAGGATCGGTCCTCTCTGTCCTGCCTCGGCAGCCTCCTTTCGACCATTACGGTCTCGCAGAAGGAGGCTACGGCCCTCCACGCCGATTCCCCGCGCAGCATCGCCGACACGACTACTGGCAGGGACAGGTTCCGTCCGATGTAACCGACCAGACCCGCCGCTCGGCTTCCTTAATGCCGCCGGGCAAGCGGCGAGCGTGTGCGATGCGGAGTCTTGGTCGCTGCCACAGTGGAAGCAATTCGCCGTCGCCTCGCGACCGATCTTACCAGGTAATCACCGAAGCAACCGTGCCCGGTGATCACCTGCGTAAGTCTGTAGGTGAGTCTTCCTCCTCGTCGCTGCATCCAGGCTTCGAAGACCGGCAGGAATGCTCCGACGACGCGTTTGCGCGCATTCTGCTCCTCGCGGAGCCTTGCGCGCCACGTCGCGAATGCGATACGTCGTTCCTGCCGTTTTACCGCCTCGAGCGCCTCTTCTGGCTCGCTACCACCGCTCTGGCGTAGGACGCGAACTGGTGATACACCCTCGCGTCCATGTCCGCCAGAATATCCAGAGGCGGGAAAGCGAGCCAGGATTGTCGCCGCCTGAACGATACCGTCCGGTATCCTCGTACGACCCGTATGGCTATCCTACGCTGGACGCTGTAGATCTTAGTCCTACAGCGTCGGATGGCCAGCCTTCGCCCATACGGGCGCCCCATAGAGGGCTACGGATCGTACGACCCCGGCATAGAGGCGGCGAACTTCCTCACTCGGTCCTCTTCGGAGATTGGGCAGCAGTCTGTGCATAGCACCCGCTACCCTCTCGATCCGGGGACCAGGCGCTCAGTGCTCTTCGAAGCCCCAGCGACTGTCCAGGTGAGGCCTAGGTACTTCATGTACCGCCCCACCTGGACTTCCGACTCACCTACTCGGACGCACGTAGAGTCGGGTGGTTCCCGTTCCGCGGCAGTTTGTGGAACCATAGCGCCTCGGTCTTGTGAGGCGCTACTCTCCAGTCCCAACTCGTGGACTTTGGCGACGACGATTTCCGCCCCAAGCTCGGCGAGCCCTTGGTCCTTCTCGAAGGAGTCCCCGCTGGCGACCACCAACGTGTCGTCAGCGTAACAGACGACATAGGCTGCCAGCGGGGAGCCTGACTCGCAGAACAGAGTCGTAGGCGAGATTCCACAGCAACGGGCCCAAAACCGACCCCCTGTGGAACCCCACACTGGATCTCCCTCCGGATCCTCGTACCGTCTCGGTCCATGTACAATAAGATGTACCTGCGTCGCGCAAGTAGTCCGCGATCACGCCTTGCAGGTAGGGGAACAACTCCTATCGCGTCCCAGGGCAGGAATTAAAGGTTGACGATATCAATGTTTATCGCCAACGCCACGCCGCCCCGGACACAGCCTGCTCCGACAGGAGCGGACGCGCAGAACCGCGTCGATGGTGGAACGCCCTGTCGGAAAGTCCGAACTGGTTTCGGCGAGATCGGGACCGATTGTGACAGATGCCTGTTGAGACGGGCGGCAAGAATTCTCTCGAATAACTCTGCCAGCCTCGTCCAACAGGCATATGGGACGGTACGCAGAGGAGAATCTTGCACTCTGTCTGCCTTCTTCAAGAGGACCATTCACCTCTTCCAGGCCCAGGGGAACGAGGGTAAAGGCGGAGGCAGCTGGTGAACAGCTGCCTCAGCCCAATTCCCGAGGGTAGCCAGACTCAACACCCAGACCCGGCCGGGAATTCCGTCGGGTCCTGGCGCGGTGTTCCGGCCTTTCAAGCGGCTCCACGGCTCGTCCAGCTCCTGTGCGGTCACCCCCATTTCGTCACTCAATGACACGGAGATTGGGGTAGACTGAGGACTTGACCGACCCTCCGGAAAGAGCGAGCTAATCACTCTTCCCAAGAGGCTTTGATCTAGAGTTTCCGTCACCGGGGGCGTCCAAGGACGGAGCTTTCCTAGCACCATCCCGTACGGACGCCCCACGGATCCTCGTTGAGTCCTCCTCCAGAGCTCTCCAGGACTCCGGCGTTGCAGACAGCTGCCTGCAACGCCTTCGTGGCCGCCTTGATACGCCTCGTAGAGTCTGGCTATCTCCCTCACTTCGGAGCTCGCCTTCGCCTCCTTCGGGCTCTGGTGTACTGGCGGCGGCTCTAAGCAGATCGCTCGCAGCTCCGCGATCTCAAGCCGACCACTCAGTACACCGCCCGCGCTTAGCGACCGGTTCAGTAATGACGCGTCACAAATACGCGTCATCGTGTCCTGAACCAGTTCGCTTCCACTTCCGGATCGGAACCTCTTCGGCGCTTTCTGGCCATATTGCAGCGTTGGCGGCGGCCCCGAGCAAGTCTCGGTCTAGCCGCTTGAGACACCAACGTCGCGTGTGACTGCCTTCCCCGGCGGCTGGTGACAGCGTCGGGGCGGCGGATTGCAAGATCGAATAAAATATGGCGGTGGTCGGATAACGTGACCACCTCCTCTGCAACCCGCCAACCCGACAACATGCGCATTGCAGCGGGAGTCGCCCATGTCAGATCCACGACCGACTCCCCTGCCACTGCACGCATCGTAAGCATGACCCCCTGATTTGCCAATCGGAGGTCCAATCCAGCCGCCCATTCCATCACCGTCTCTCCCTTCGACTGTCGCTGGATTCCCCACGCCCTGAGTGCGGGGCGCTGGAAGTCTCCCCAGGACACCGACGGACGAGGGAGGCACCTGCGAACGCAGAGTGCCACCTCGTCCAGGTACACCTCGTAGTCGGCGAGGACCTCGCGGGAGAGACGTAGCAGCCAATTCATGGCCAGGTGCCCCATTGCACTGCAACAAAGCCTCCCGACCCTTCCCAATAGGGAGCAGGGTGGGACACCCTCTCCACCCCAGTAGATCGCTACGGAACCCAACTCATCGCCGAACCAGTGAGGGTGGTCCGGCACGGCATAGGGCTCCAGTTGACCGCCAGAGCACCCCGGCACTCCGCAATGGTCTGCATAAACAAATGCTGAGCATTGCGGCAGTGGTTCAGGTTGCTCTGGTGACCTTGAGGGGTGCGAAGAGGCCTACGCGACCTCCATTCCCGAGTTGGTACTGAAGCTGCGGCTGGTGCCGCCGGAACTGCCACGCTTGTGGAGGCAGGAGGACTCTCCTTGTCCTTCCTACCTCTTTCTGTGGTGGGGCGCACCTCTTACCAAGACGATGGTTGTAGAGGGCAGCCCCAGGTCCGAGCACACAGTGGACATTTGAGAGCAGGAGCTCTGCACTCCTTGGCCCTGTGCCCGGTCTCCCCACAAGCGTAGCAACGCGTGCCCGATTTACCTGGTTGGGGCACCTACTGCCCACGTGTCCCTTTTTCCAGGCACCGGAAGCAGTGCATGGGCCTGCCCTAACTGCTCTACCCGAGCAGAACTCCCAGCCACGCTTACGCGTCCGGCGGTCACCAACTTGTGCACTGGCTGCCGCGGGGCACCGCACCCACGTGCCCATACGCATGGGTGTTCGGTGGACCTCTCCGACCTTAACGTCGTCCACCGAACACCTCCAGCCTTTGCCACAGCCGCTGCGACCTTGCTCGGCTGATTTGCATCGTCGAGTGCGTCCTTCACCCGAATGTCGCCCGACTTGACCGGGCGGCCAATTCGGACATCCAGCTCTGAAAGGACCTCACGCATTTTGCCGCGAGACTGTCCGCCCTCGAACTGCCCTCGGGACCGCTGATCTCCAAGAGGAGACCACCGGTCACAGCCCGTTTGGCGAATAGCCCCAATGCCGATGTCCGCCAGCCTTATCTTCGACTTGGCTACCTCCATCACTTTGCATAAGTGGTGGAGGAGCCAGTCGGCAGCGTCACCGTCACGGCAGCTGTGGACGGTGCGCATGGGCTTCGCCGTTTTGGCTTTGCCTTGGTGGCCGCAGGGCCGCTGCCTGTTGGGCTCAGGCTTTGGCCTTCTTGGCCACCTGTGCCCACGATGCGCTTGCGGGCACGTCCTTTTTATAGTGGCCTCGGTGTCACCACTGGAGGCAGCTCAGCCACCGAGGGTGAGAGGGCTTCTTCTTCGTCGCGAGTGCGACGGTGCCTCCTGCACCGGCTGCGGATTTAGTGGCACTACACTCGCGGAAGTTTGCCCCGGTCTGCTTTCAGGGGAGGCCGGGCTGCCCTCTCCGGGAATACCCTTGCCTCGAAGGCAGCCAATCTTGCCTCTACAGGCGCTCCCCAAGCGCTCCATCAGCCCTTCCTCTGCGTTCTTTGTCCTCGGAGCGCTAGGGCCGCTGAGGAGGAGGCATGGCTGCCTGATGTTCCTCGCATCCGGAGAGCGCCGAGCTCCTCCGAAAGCTCCTCCTCTTCACCTTCGCCGAGAGCTCGGCCAATTGCGAGCGAAGCTCAGCATTCTCCCGCTCGAGCCTCTCGACGTTGGGGGCTGGGCCACCTCCGTGCCAGTTCGATGTGGCCGCCTCCACAAATCGGGTCGCCATTCGTAGGCTGTGGACGAATGAGCCCTTGAGGTTGCCCGCTGATTTGTCGGCAACCTTGTCCACCGCCATATGACGACCGGATGAAGGCATCCAGGTCCGGTCGACTTGGCCTCCATCTCCCGCTCCAGATCTGCGGGCGGTTTTGGAAGGCCAGCCTTAGCCCTCGTCAAGCTCTGGGCCACCGTTGATCCCAGATATCCTCTCGTCAGCGACCACCTCCGTGTCCGTACCTGAGACTGCGACTGCCTGAAATTTGTCGGCCACGACAGTCGCAGGCTTGCTCTCCTCTTTCGGCTTGTCCTTGCGGACACCTCCGAGGTTGCGGACCTGAGTGAGGCATCGGATCTTCCGCCGTCACTCACCGCCCAAACTCACAGGCGTACTTGGACGCGCAAGCGTCCACGCCTGTCCTGTGCTGGGGCTACTGGTCCCGCAGAGCACTGGATCTACCCTCCCGCTCTGGTCCTAGATGTTGAGGGACCAATGATCGCTATTACAGACTCAGCGCTGTTCGCTAAGTCTCCATCTCTCTTGGTTTTTGGTAATTCCATAATTATTCCCACGAGTTAGGACGAAATAAAATGTCGGTCTCCGGGTGACGCCTATTCCAGAGACAGCTACTTGCTGCGGGGGTCGCCTGGTACCCACAGGTTTTAAGACTTCGCTGTCTGATTTTTATAGAGATTTACTCCTCGCGGGCCGGCCGGTTAAGGCAAGCCCTCCCGCTCCGCTGCACTTCGACGTACCCCATAATCGTCAATGCTGGGGTCCTTGAAGAAGTACAACGGGTTACGGCGCGCTGGGAAAGCCGACGTAACTCCCCAGTTTTGGACGGTTGAATGCCCGGCGGCAGTGTGAGTGCACACCGAGCCCGTCCTCCACTATGAGCATTAGGCACTGGAAACGATATATCGTCACCAGTTCCGAATAAATACCACTATCATTTGTTGCCTTTCCCCGGATACTTTGATCAAGGAGAAATGCAACCTCCCCTCGCACATTGGGCACTGAGAGCGACGTATCGCCACCAGTTCCCAATGCACACCCTCATTTTGTTGCCTTTCCCCCGGATACTTTGATCAAGGAGAAATGCAACCTGCCCCCGCACATTGGGAACTGAGAACGACGTATCGTCACCAGTTCCCAATGCGCACCCTCATTTTGTTGCCTTTCCCCCGGATACAGAAATCAAGGAGAAATGCAACCTCCACCCGCACATTGGGCACTGAGAACGACGTATCGTCACCAGTTCCCAATGCGCACCCTCATTTTGTTGCCTTTCCCCCGGATACAGAAATCAAGGAGAAATGCAACCTCCCACAACGCTCGACGGTTGAATGCCCGGCGGCAGTAAAAACGCACACCGAGCCCGTCCCACCACTATGAGCATTAGGCACTGGAAACGATATATCGTCGCCAGTTCCCAATACCACCATCATTTGTTGCCTTTCCCCGGATACAGAAATCAAGGAGAAATGCAACCTCCTCAACGCTCGACGGTTGAGTGCCCGGCGGCAGTAAAACGCACACCGAGCCCGTCCTCCACTATGAGCATTAGGCACTGGAAACGATATATCGTCACCAGTTCCCAATGCGCACCCTCATTTTGTTGCCTTTCCCCGGATACTTTGATCAAGGAGAAATGCAACCTCCACCCGCGCATTGGGCACTGAGAACGACGTATCATCAACAGTGCCCAATGCGCACCATCGTTCGGTTGCCTTTCCTCCGGATACGGAAATCAAGAGGAATGTGAACCTCTGCCAATTCGCAGTGCCTCCGCTTATCAGAGGGACACGCAGAGCAGCTATCCCCTGTCAGAACATTCGCCACTGGCAACAACGTATCATCACCAGTGCCCAGGGTGCAATTGTCCCGGCGTTGCCTTTCCCCGGATACAATAGTATCAAAGGGAAATTCAACGACCAGGCACTCGAGGAGGTTTTCTGACGTGGCACCCAACCTAACCTAACCTAACCTTTTTTTTCGTGGGGAAATGTTTTACGCATACCGCCCCCGCGGGACGAGGGCGGGTTATGTCGGACTCGCACCGACTAAAACCCCACGGTGTTCCTTCGCTCCACCCAAGTACTGTGCATGCGGGTACGCCAGGGCATTCTTCCGCGTGCAAGTACAGCGGGTGTGGCGGCCAGCGTGGCCCCCGGCAGACTTGGTCTGCTTTGAGAGCGCGGGAACACCGGGCGCGCTCTCACCCTCGCTGACTCATACAAGCGACAGACTTCCCCGAGTCCATCACTCGAGTCGCAAGGGGAATCGAGTATGCCTACGCCTCCTCTAATCCCCTGCGGCGGCTGTGGAGGGTCCCAGGGTCTAGGGACGCTTCCTCCTCCATCGGCTGGCTGGTCGGTTGCCGAGGTGGCAACGGGCGGACTGGCCTTTTCGGCCTGAAGGCGCATGGCAGGCCTTCCCCATTCTGTGGTCCGCCGGTTTCTTTGCGGCGACGCACACGGCACAACGCGGGTAGCGGAGCACTGCGCCGCCTTGTGGCCAGGTTGACCACAGCGACAGCACAACTCCCCGGTCGATCGGTGCGTCGCACTGAGCTCCTCACGTCCCGCCTCAAAGCAGCGGAAACACCTCAGAGGTGAGGGCTCTACGCATTTCACCTCGGCCACCGCCCACGAGACCATCAGACGTCCCCGGCGGCCACCTTTTGGCAGCAGCCACGGGACACCGAACCCAGGTTATCCTGAGGCCTGCGGGATACCGCAGGACCTCGCTACATAATGGTGTCCCTTGGGACAGTCGCCAGCCAACGAAACAGCCGCCACCACTTCCTCCACCGAGACCGAGTCATCAAGACCGGACACTTTATCTCGGCGGTCTTGCCGGTCTTGAGACCCGGACCGCTTTGCCCGCTGCGGTGAGAACCTCCTCAACTTCTGAGTGAGGGCGTCTGCCTTGTCTCCGCTGTCTGCGCCGGGATCTCGAACATCGAGCCCCTGTGGCGCAGGATGCGGAAACGCATCTCGGTTATCCCAAAGGGCGGCGGGTTTATTTTCGCTTTCGCCTCGGTGATCACCTCAATGTAGGTGACGCCAAGGCCGCCGCCTCCGGCCCCAGTGTCACCACCACAGCGGATGATCGTGGAGTCGCGATCTTGACCGGTCTCGGTGCGGGCTCTGTTGACCCTTCGCCGGTTTCCCACTTCTTTGGCTCCTTTCTTCACCACCGTTGTCCATGGTTGCTCTACGGACTGCGACAGCGGTGGCAGAGGAAGGGACCCAGTTGCCGTCTTTTGGCCTCTTTCGCAAGTTTCTCCTTGCCTCAACCTTCCCTTGGGATGCTTCTGGGGCCAGAAGACCCCACTCAGAGCTGGCTTAACGCTGTGGCGCCTTGACAGGCGGCTTTGCGGAGCCGGTGTCTGGGAAGGCGAAGGGAAGGACGAGGACCAGGCACTGCCTCGGTCTCTTATCCGCCGCCAATGATGGGCGAAGACGCTTCTCCGGAAGGAGACGGTCCTCCAGTGGTAGTCCTGGCGTTGATCATTGACCCCACCTGGTCAATGATCGAACGTGCTAACTCCTTTCCCTGCTCCTCGGCTTGCTGGCTGGCCGGTCAACAGATCCGCAAGTAGGCCAACCTCCTTCCTTAATTTTGACACTTCGCTCTGGAGTCGAGCGTTGTCCGCCTGCAGCTTCCTCGTCTCCTCCGAGGTACAGCGTTGCTGCAGAGTCTTAGCGGTCTCGCTTACGTTCTCTGCAGCCTCCTTCAGCGCCTTCACCCACACGCCCTTAAGGTTCTTTGACCTTTGGGCCACCATGGAGATGACGCCGACGCTGTCCTCGATCCTTTACAGCTCCGACGCCGGCTCGAAGTCGCCATCGTTGGACGACGACTCCGACAGGGTTGTTATCCTGCCGGCCCGGAGCTGACGAGACGACGATGTTAACTCCGCCTCCGCCTCTACCCTCATCTCCGCTTCTTTAGCGGCCACCAACGCCATTTTGCCTTTGCAAGGCCGACGTATTCCCAGTTGTTGAGGTCGCCTCGACCCCTCTTGGCAGTCGTGAAGCTGCGCCCTGGCCCGATCTTCCTCCTGGCCCATCTCCAGACCACCATCAATATCTGCGTCCTTAGAAGGACGTTTTCCGCTACACTCTTCTCCCATCGAATGACTCTACGCTGAGCATAGAGTCGCTCGTGCCGTCGTCACCATCTTTCACCTCACGTTTTTGTTTTTGGATTGCTCATATCTGTTCCCACGATTACAGGACGAAGTAAAGGTCGGTCCCCGGGTGACGCCTATTCCGGTGACAAGGCTACATACTGTGGGGTCGCCTGGTACCCACAGGTTTTAAGACTTCGCTGTCTGATTTTTTATGAGATTTACTCCTCGCGGGCCGGCCAGTTAAGGCAAGCCCTCCGGTCCACTGCACTTCGACGTACCCCATTATCGTCAACACTGGGTCTTTGACTAAATTACAGCGGGTTACGGCGCGCTGGGAGAGCCGACGTAACTCCCCAGTTTTGGACGGTTGAGTGCCCGGCGGCAGTGTGAGTGCACACCGAGCCCGTCCCTCCACTATGAGCATTAGGCACTGGAAACGATATATCGTCACCAGTTCCTAATAATTCACTATCATTTGTTGCCTTTCCCCGGATACAGAAATCAAGGAGAAATGCAACCTCCCCAGCGTCGCCTTCTCGACGGTTGAGTGCCCGGCGGCAGTAAAGCGCACACCGAGCCCGTCCTCACTGTGAACATTAGGCACTGCCAACGACGTATCGCCACCAGTTCCCAATGCACCCTCATTTTGTTGCCTTTCCCCGGATACTTTGATCAAGGAGAATAACTCCTGCATTGACACTGAGAACGACGTATCGTCACCAGTGCCCAATGCGCAATTATCGTACCCGGCTGTCTTCCTCCGGATATGGAAATCAAGAGGAAATGTAACCTCCTGCCACTCCGCTGTGCCCTCCGCTTATCAGAGGGACACGCAGAGCAGCCATCCCCCCGTCAGAACATTCGCCACTGGCAACAACGTATCACCAGTGCCCAGGGTGTACTGGTCCCGCAAGGCTCTTCCCCGGATACAATAGGCATCAAAGGGAAATTCAACGACCAGGCACTCGAGGAGGTTTTCTGACGTGGCACCCCAACCTAACCTAACCTTTTTACGTGGGGAAATGCCTACGCATACCCGCCCTCGCGGGGACGAGGGCGGGTTATGTCGGACTCGCACCGACTAAACCCCACGGTGTTCCATCGTTCCATTTGTGCGCTGTGCATGCGGGTACGCTGTGAGCATTCTTCCCGCTTGCACAGCTGGTGGCGGCCAGTTGTGTGGCCCCGGCAGACTTTTATCCGTGTTGAGAGCGCGCGGGAACACTGGCGCGCTCACCTCGCTGACTCGTGTTGAGCGACAAACCTCCCGTGTCCATCACTGAGTCGTAAGGGGGGAATTCGTGCACGCTCTACGCTCACCTTTTCCCTGCGGCGGCTGTGGAGTGGTCCTGTCTCGACGCTTCCTCCTCCATCGGCTGGCTGGTCGGTTGCCGAGGTGGCAACGGGCGGACCGGCCTTTCGCGACCTTGGGGCGCTTTGCAGGCCTTCCCCCATCCCATGGCTGTCCGCCGAGCCTTTTGCGGCGACGCACACGGCACAACAACGCGGGCAGCGGAGACTGTGCCGCCTTGTGGCCAGGCTTTTCGACCACAGCGGCAGCACAACTCCCCGGTCGATCGGTGCGTCACACTGAGCCTCGCGTGTCCTGGCTCAAAACAGCGGAAACATCTCAGAGGTGAGGGCCCTGAGCTTCCAATTCCCGCCGCCACCCACGATCATATGTCCCCGGCAGCCACCTTTTTGGCGGCAGCCACGGGCACCGGACCCAGGCTATCCCAAGGCCTGCGGGATACCGCAGGACCTCACTGCACTTCACACTCTCTCCTTGGGACAGCCGCCAGCTAACGCTACAGCCGCCACCACTCTCCACAGACACCGAGTCGTCAAGACCTGACACTTTAATCTCGGCGGTCTTTGCCGGTCTTGAGACCCGGACCGCTTTGCCCGCTGCGGTGAGAACTTCCTCAGTTTCTGGGCTAGGGCGTCTCGCTTTAGCTTCGCTGGCGCCAGGGATCTCTCGGAACATGCGGAGCTCCCCGTGGCGCAGACGCGGAAGCGCATCTCAGTTATTCCGAGGGCGGCAAGATTGATTTTAGCCTTCGCCCGGTAATAACTGCGACGTACGTGACGCCCGCTGCCACAGAAGCTTCCGGCTCCAGTGTCACCACCACAGCGACGATCGCGGAGTCGCGATCTTGACTGCCTTCGTTGCGGGTTCGCCGGGACTCTTTGCCGCCTTCCCACCTCTTCTTTGAGTCCCTTCTTCACCACCGTTGTCCAGCGTATTGCTCCACAGACTGTGGCGGCGATGGTGGCAGAGGGCCGGGACTCAGCTGTCTTCTTCTTTGCCCTCCGCGGGCTCGCTCCGTCCTCCGCGGTGTGCTTCTGGGCCCCAGAAGACCCCGCGACAGCCGGTTTACCTCTGGGTGCCTTGACAGTGGCTCTGCGGTGGCCGGTGCCTGTGAAGGCGATGGACTGACGATGGACCGGGCACCGCTTCCGGTCTCTTATCCGCCGCCAATGGTGGGCGGTGACGCGTTTCTGGTGTAGGAGACGGTCTTCCAGCGCAGTGAATTTGGCGCTGGATCATTGACCCCACCTGGTCAATGATCGAACGCGCCAGCCTTCCTCTCTTTACCTATTCCCTCGGCTTGTGTGTTTGGCTGGCCGACCTCCGCATCCGCAGGTAGGCCACTTCCTTCCTCAACTGCGACACTTCGCCTTGAGGCGAGCGTTGTCCGCCTGCAGCTTTCGTCTCCTCAGAGGTGGCCAGCGTTGCTGCAGAGTCTTGCGCCCCGCTTAGTTCTCTGCAGCCTCCTTCAGCGCTCTTCACCTGTGATGCCCTTCAGGTTTTCGACCTTGTGGCCACCATGGAGATGACGCCGACGCTGTCCTTCTATCCTCTTTTGCAGCTCCGATGCTGGCTCGAAGTCGCCATCGTTGGATGACGACTCCGAAAGGGTTGACTTCTGCCGGCGCGGAGCTGACGAGACGATGAGGCAATCTCTGCCTCCGCCTCCAACCTCTCCTCCTCTCCTAGCCCACCAATGCCATATTTTGGCCTCGGGCAAGCCCCACATACTGCCTGTAGTTGGAGGCCGCCTCGACCTCTTGGCAGATGTTGTGCCCTGGCTTCCTCCTCTTAATTTTGGCCCGTTACCAGACTGCCGTCAATAATTGCGTCCTTAGAAGGACGTTTTCCCTTTGTTTCTTCGTCGAATGACTTCTACGCTGAGCATAGAGTCGCTCGTATCATCGTCACTATCTACCACATATTTTGGATTTGATTTTGTAATTATATTTGTTCCTAATGAATTTTGATTTGAAACACGACTCCCTCGGGTTACGCCTTCCGAGGGCAAGACTACATACTGTAAAGTCCGGTACCCATACAGGTTTTAAGACTTCGCTGTCTGATTTTTTATAGAGGTTTACTCCTCGCGGCCGCCGGTTAAGGCAAGCCTTCCGCCCGCGGCCAGGTTAGGTTAGGTTAGGTTAGGTTAGGTTAGCTAGGGCAGGCCAGGCTAGGCTAGGCCAGGTTGTGGGCCAGGCTAGGCCAGGCCAGGTTAGGCTAGGTTAGGCTAGGTTAGGTTAGGTTAGGTTAGCTAGGTTAGGTTAGGCCAGGGCCAGGGTTAGGTTAGTTAGGCTAGGCTAGGCTAGGCCAGGTTAGGTTCAGGGTTAGGTTAGGTTAGGTTAGGTTAGGTTAGTTTGAGGTTAGGTTAGGCTAGGTTGCCAGGTTAGGCCAGGTTGTGGCCAGGCTAGGCTAGGCCAGGCTAGGCTTTCAGGCCAGGCTAGGCTAGGCTAGGTTAGGTTAGGCTGTGGCCAGGTTAGGCTAGGCCAGGCTAGGCCAGGCTAGGCCAGGTTAGGTTAGGCCAGGCTAGGTTAGGTTAGGCCAGGTTAGGTTAGGTTAGGTTAGGCTAGGCCAGGGCTTAGGTTAGGTTTAGGTTTCAGGCTAGGTTGTACAGGCCAGGCTAGGTTACAGGTTTTCAGGCTAGGTTAGGCTAGGTTAGGTTAGGCTAGGTTGTGGGTTGTGGCTGGTGGCCAGGTTGAAGCCAGGGTCAGGCTAGGTTAGGCCAGGTTAGGCTCAGGGTTAGGTTAGGCTCAGGCTAGGCCAGGTTTAGGCCAGGCCAGGTTTTTCAGCCAGGTTGCCAGGCCAGGTTGAGGTTTTCAGGGGTTAGGCTAGGTTGAGGCTAGGTTAGGCTAGGCCAGGTTAGGTTAGGCCAGGCCAGGTTAGGCCAGGCTAGGTTAGGCCAGGCCAGGCTAGGTTAGGCCAGGTCAGGCTAGGTTAGGTTAGGTTGTAGGTTAGGTTAGGCTAGGTTAGGGCTAGGTCAGGTTAGGCTAGGCCAGGTTAGGCTAGGTTAGGTTAGGTTAGGCTAGGCTAGGCTAGGCTTAGGCCAGCTAGGCTTCAGGGTTTGTAGTTAGGCTAGGTTAGGCCAGGTTAGGTTTAGGTTAGGTT
>JAGSMU010001157.1:0-23304 GCA_029286865.1 Teinopalpus imperialis
AAGTGAGCTGCTTGCTCATTTGACACTATATACATAAATAATACTTACATACATAAAACACTATAATACATATTCAAAAAAATAAAATGGATGTGAATATCATAAGCCACATAAATTTCGCATATTTAATATACAAGTGTGTGTACGCCATTCTTTAATATTATAAAAATAACTCGGAGTTGGCACAGTGAACTTAAAAATCCCCTTTACTTAATGTCTTTCTAAACATTTGAAGAGGCTTGACCGTACCTAAACTTTAATGGTAATTGTTTGACATTATTGCCAGCTCCAAACTCATTCATAATTATTTCTATCGGCCATCAAGACAAATTGATGTAGGAAATTTTGCTCTGATTCTGAACATCGTAATAAACACAATTTTGAAATTGTTCAAGAAAAGTTTACACATTTTCTGAGCTATATCCTCATTCCGTACGTGCGTTGAGACACCTTGAAAAAGGAATACGGGCCTTGGAAGGTGCCATTGTATTCAAAAATTTGGTATTACAATTCCGGTATCGGAAGTTGGCTTTGTATACGCGGCGAGTGTCGTGTTCGTTGAGCAGAGACGAGACGCGACGACGAGAACGTTATTTGGCCCTCGTCTGCTAGAATGCGTAACGAAGCGGCTTATTTTGTAATGCATGGCCAGTTTGTATCCGTCGTCCGATCCGACTTTTTACCGCACACTGTCAATGCCGATGTTGTCTATTTTAGTTTAAATTTTAATAAACCCCAACCTTTGTTTATATACATGTAGAATTAACAGCTTGGTCCAGCTCAGCCCACACACGTCAACTGATATTATACCACACATGTACGTAAGAACCTTCGTCGAGAATCGAGAATAGGTCTGTCCATTAGCGCAAATCTGAACGGAATCTGTTAGTATTAAAAACAAACTTTACTTGTGTTTCAAAATACATATGCCTAAAATACAAACTAAGGAACTTTATTATTATACACATAACATTTTGGTAATCTTAATTATTATCTTGACAATAAACCATGTATATGTGAATACATATGTATTTCATTAAGACTAACAAACGAGCACACAGTTCACCTGATGCAAAGTCATTCCTACGGCCCATGGCATCTACGTTCATCCTTGACAAGGAATCATAAAGCAGGATATGTATTAACCACTCAAAGTAATTGTATGGACCAATCCGCAGCGGACTTTGCTCCAATGCCCTCTCTAGAGAGAAGGCCTATCTCCTACCACCGTTTTTTTATTACATTGAGTGTAACAAACGAACACTGGGATTACGATATATACTGTAGGCCAACACCGGCCCCGTGCACGTGACAGAAGGAAAACTTCTGTGACGGTATAACCTGCAGTTGGTAAGTCTGCGCTGACTTGCTGGCTCACCGTCGCTGCAGGGTGGATGTTGAGTGGAGAGAGACCTAATGACCGGTGACAAGGCGATCCATCCCGGGATCCAACGGTGACTCCGGTGGTGCAAAGGTACAATTAGTAAACGAATTCATAGATATCCATTAGCCATTAGTTTTTTATATCAAAAGCAAACGAAAAGTTTTCTATATAAGGGGTGTTGCTTGAAAGACATGAGAGCGATAAAATCCTTTGGATTCATTCAATATACCAAGTTTCTTTATTAAGGCTTCGTTTCAGCATGGAGATAAAGGCAGAGGGCGTGGAGGGGGTGGTGCGGCCGGTGAAGGAGCGCAAGAAGCACGACCGGTTCAACGGGATGAGCGAGGAGGAGGTCGCGCGCCGCACGCTGCCCGAGCTGCCGACCACCTGACCGAGAACCTCGACATCATCATTGTGAGTATGATCGGCACGCTTTACCTATCTCTACCTCGTTGTACCGTTAGCTAAATAACCGGCAGAAGTGGGTCACCAGGTGGCCCCTACGCGCTGACGGAGCCAGAAAGCTGAAGAGTGAAACTAATATATAATCATTCATTAATATCTTAGAGATTATCAATAAAAACTAAGTCTCGATATATCGATCGCTTGCCGAAGAAACTTTTGATAACGATTTCAGCCAGACAACGCACAGGCGAACAAGACAGCGGCGAACAAATACAATAAAGAAATAAAAACACTTGAGTATACACATGCAGGCTTAAAAAATACATACTTAAAAAAATAGCAATGCCTTTAACATTAGTGACATTCCCGTACAGTACTCCAACTAAGCTAACGCTTGTGCCAAGGGTTGGTTCACCACATTATCCGAATAGATTCGAAGCTGCGACGTTAAGTTTCACAGACCGTACCCAGCGCCATTAGGCTTTGGACGCCTTGTTATATATAGACGACAAAAAGAAAGGTATTTGTGTCAGCGTGTACCTCACGTCCCAAACAATAAACATAAAGGTTTTTAAATGAAAAAATGTACTTTACGTGCATAGGTGAGGAGATTCTCAAATTTGCAGCAAAAACAGTTAAAGATTTTACGAAAGTGTGAACCGGGAAGGTAAACCCACTGGCAACTGCACTTGCGCTTGGCACGTTTCCATGATTGACATTTTATACGTGGAGGAAAAATCAACATTTGGATTTATTTCATTATTGTGCCATAGATTAATTTAGCCGTAGAATTGATAGCTTGGCTCGATCGGAAACCGATGTTCAGTCTGTGTCGAACCGGAGGCCCTAGTATTGGTGACATGGCGACCTTAGTCCGCAGAGTTGGCAACGTCTGCATTCTGATCCCTTATCTAGAACGTGGGTGTAGCAGGCATCACTTACCAGCTGCGTGAATGTTCGTGACCCCCTAATCATTAAAAATTGTCAGAGCCGGTGATAACGCACCGCGCGAACCAACGACGGAGCTGCCGCTTGCCGAGGGTTGCCACCTAATGCTTTTAGAGATTGTACTATAATTATATAATATAGCTAATTCATTTCTGTAATGTATAAGTTTTGTAATTAACATAATTGTATTTTAACATATTAGTTGTGTTGATTACTTTTATTATTATTAAATAACTAAATTATTAGTATTATTTTAATTATGATTCCACACACTTCCGCCCAATTCCATACACACCAAAAATCATGTCATCTTATTTAAATAATTAAATTTGTTTATGTATGTAAATTATACAATTTTTTTATTATTTTTATTAATCAGAAGTAATCAAAATCTATTTCAGACGAGAAACACAATTGATTATTCTCTTATATATCATTGTACATATAATATATAATACAGTGCCTTAAGCTTTCTCGTAATGTACGTGTATCGATCGGAGAAAGGTTCAGATGTAGTATCAAAATTACAGGATATACATACAACATTACCGGACCCTAAAACCAATAAGTTGTGTCGCACAAATATTATTTATTCCTCAATTGAGAATCGAACCCGGGCCACTCGATCAAAACACCGTGTCGCCATGTGGCGCCTAAATTGTGTCGTGTTTCGTGCCTTTTCCCATCGCTGTATTTAAAATTGACATACTCGTCGGGACAGAGAGTAGTGTTGGGAATAGAACCATGCCGTCATAGAATACCTGCATATTACAGCAGCAACATTGGAAACCAGACGTCGATGCCATAAACTGATCATCTTTGGTAATCAAGATTCTGTTGATGTTGATGTTGATGCTTAGCCTATGCGGCTTGTACAGCTACATCGGACACAGGGCTCACGGAACTGAGGGGCCGTGAGCTGGTTAGTGAGTTTGGTTCTCTTACTTACACCAAAGCGCTCATACACTGAGCGTGTCGGTCTGCTCTGATCACGTTCCTATCTGAGTGCCACCTAAGTTGCCAGTTCCCTAGCTATCGGAAGATTCTCCAGAGTGGAGAATGGATGGGCTCTTTGGTATATGTGGCTTTTGGCTTACCCCTTTTATATATTACAATGCAAGTACATCTAAATTTATTGAAGATGGTCATGGGTGGAAACAAGGCCTTTATCTATCTTTTTTTTGGTCACCCCAATTTTATTTTAAAAATAAAAGCGACTACAGAATTCGAATGGAGGATTTGCAAATAAGGAAGCAATGCCAAACAATTTATTACTAAGATATTTTACATCAACAACTTATTTGAATACATATTATTAGTATCATTTTATCAAAGTTGGCCAAACACTTATATATACATAACATCCCGTAGCCATGGAAACCCACCGTAAGCAATCTATCTCTCTCACACTAATTGGTTGCTCTGCCCTCAGAATCCAATTAGTAAAGAGCGGTGCGGGTTATCCTGAATTTATTATGCGGCTCTTGTTTAGTTTGCTGACCTTTTTAATTGAAACATCACGCGTAACTCGCAACTACACATTTAATGACTACTGTACAGGGAACATTTCAGTTTTACCACAGACTATTTAGAATAATATAAATTTTATACTGGCCTGAAACTTTGAAACCGAACTGAACCGTCTTTTTCAATCTCTATATGTAGCGGACATTAACAAATTATTTTAAACAGTTAAACAATAATTATTTTAATTTAGTTTTTTGTTGAATACAATCAATTTAAGTTAAAGTAAACTTAATTACGTGCTTGTTGATCATAAAAATGTTATGGTTTCGTAGGGTGAACAAGTAACTATAATAGTCACTGTCTTTACACAAATAATAAAATGTACCATGTATCAATCAAATAATTATAGAAGAAATAAGGCGAAGGTTTAAAAATTTAAGATTAATATTTTTTTCAAATATAATTCAAAACTATAAGTGCCATCTAACGTCGAATAGATTAAACCTTAATCACTGGTCACTCCACTAGTATTTATATTTAACGTTCTTTTAATAATACTAAATCTTTATTTAATTTATAATTAATTGTTTCCTTCACTAAATTTAACTTTAGATACCTTGAGCTGTTATTACCATAAATTACCATAAACTGCGTAGTCATTTCATCGTTAAATATCATAAAAAAAATTTTTTTGTTGCTTCCCGCTTCAACCAAGCTTAAAATGCTTGTGTTAAGGGAAGGTTCACGTCCGAAGTCGAATGACCGATTCGATTCTACGACCTTAAGTTTCGCAGATCTTACCTTAAACCATTAGGCTATTGACGCTTCAAATTATAAAATACATTTAATAAAATTCGCCTCAATAAACGATTCTCTAAGTTATTAAGTTAATTTGCTTGACAGACGATAATAAACTAGTTACTTATGACCTTTGATAGATTAGAACTTGTTTTGAACTGATCATTAAATATCTCTAATCTCTAAGGTATAGATTGTGGCCGAGAAAATTCTATACTTACTAGAGTTAAGCTTAAAATAGATTACTAGCGTAATCCTGCAACATTATTTTTAAGGTTATTGTCTTCTTGTCCAATATATTAAGTAGGCAAGTAAGTTCATTCCGTTTTTTTTTTTACTTTAAAATGTATTTTTCAATAAAATTTCTCAATTTCTCAGAAGCCGTTTTGTTTTAACCCGTATTTTTCACAAATTTCTCCCACTGTTCGACAAGATTTCATTGATAGAAATCGTCCGGCTTTTCCGTCCGTTACGACTCGAAAACTCGAAAATTCATCCAATGATCATTTCTGTATCAGTATTGACTGAAACTCCGCGCAAAGCATTGAAATATTACAATTTTATAGATCAAAAGAGGTAGTAAGTACATAAAATAATTATTGTTGACCGAACTACTGGATATAACTGGAAAATATAAAACGTAGATTCCGGTAGAACACAACATCCCCTTTGAAACAATTTTAAACATTATGCCTAAAACATTTAATGCCATGCACATAAAAAAGAACCTATTTGCCATGCCAAAAGTCTTACACCTGTCCGCGTTGTAAATTATAGTGTACTCGTGATTGATTTCGATAGCGGCGAAATCATCTGATTCGGATATAACAACTGGGCGGTCAATGAAACCGGAAGACAAAGGATAGTTAGTTGAAGTGCAATTATGCGACGGTATTCATAACTTCGATATTTAGTTCGTGTAACTTTTTTCCGACTTCAATTTATCCATTTAGAGTCGACGGATGAATTGGATCGATAATTAAAATGGACATACTTACACAACAATATTGATATATTCACTTTTCCATTACGTGAATTATTTTAACTAAACTCGTATATGTTATTCCTTGTTCGGTTTCTAAAATAGTAGTACTTTTTTTAATTGTCCTATTTAAATGCCAACGATATATCAATGCAAACAGAAAAATATAAAACATCAATGCAGAAAGATTATGAATACAAATTACCCTTAAAACCTGTACACTTCCGCGGATCGTGACGCTCTCGCATGTCCTACCCACTACTCAAGCTCACGAACTTCCTTAACGTAAATAACGTTTTATGTCACCTGTCAAAGCCGGCCATCTTGTCTTACGATTCACTCGCCAAAATAAACTTAGCATACCCAAACACATATCTCCAAATCCAGACAGCTTTAGCTTATTGTAATAAAGTCGAAAGTCTGCTCTTACATTCATATACATTCGGAAGCAATCAGATCGACTCAATCTATAAGCACGCATACATATACGTATTCTTTTAAATACGTTACTTATTTGTTAAATTATTTATTAAAAAAATCAGACGGCAGTTTTTAATTGGTACCATTATTGTCAACATTTATTTATTGACGTAGGGTTTGGTTTTCTGGCCCATACACTCTGGTAGCTCTCTTTAGCTCGTCCCATATGGGACTTATCTCTGGTCTGAGTGCAGTCCAGTCCATTGTCCGTATATCAACTTCCTCCAGGAATGGACGAGTGATATGCAATATGCGACGCCGGCACGCAATTGCTATGTAGACACATTCTACACTTATCAGTGAACAATATTGAATCCCATTGTTCGATGCTCAAATTAAGATGCTCTTGAGTAAATTGCAGGCGCGCTTGTCCGTCAATTTCCGGTACGTGGCAAGCCGTTTTGAAGTGAAATTGGCTTCTTTTGACCGTGTTCTAAATGTCCACTTGCCGATAGCCAACACGTCTCAACTCCTTTGGCACATCAACACCCGTCAGGTGTCGATTCCGCAGCGAAGATGAGACAATAAATCGGTCGTCTCTCTCTAAAATACAGCATTTGCGGCTGGTTCTCGATCTCCTATATTTATATATATATATATATTTCGGATCTTCCGGAGACCCTTGATACAGTAGACTGGCTCAAATGGAGCTGGACAGCGACTGCTCGTTGTCTGAGTCTCTGTTGCAACATCTTGAGAAGCTTCTGCAGGGTAGTATCTATTGCATTGTTTATGCATGCAATTTACGAAGGTGGAGTATTTACCGATTACCCGATTACATGGGTTTTTTAGATTGGTGGTTCGTAGCGCAACTTGTGGGTAGAGTAGAATAAATTTTCTTCTATGCGCATTAATATCGCTGCTAAAATAAAGGGCTGCTGAATATTTATACTAGTTATATCAATGAAATAAAATCTCATAGAATATATATTGTAAACGTCACTATAAATAGGTTAATTAGTATGGGGCTCCGTGAAAAAGTGGCGTTGTTCATAATGGTTGTAATTTTCGTACAGGTGAGATTAATTTATTGTCAACGTTTAATATGTATTTGATTATGTTTACATTTAATCTGTGATTAATTTATTTGTATATTTATTTATTTGATTGAAAATAATATACCAATTAATTTTTGTATTATTTGCAGACATTATTATAAAGGACAATTATAAAATCAGACTTACCATAATTTTAATGAATATTGTTATAAATGTTATAGAAGCAGATAAAGTATATAGAATATTATTTCTCTATAAATCATTGCCATTTGTTTATTTTTTTAAAATAAAAATGCTCTTTATTACCACTAACATTTTCAATTAAGCTAAAACCACTCTAAGCTAATTTGCTTATGTTAAGATATGGTTTATAATAATAGTTGAATGGTGGATTCAAACCTATAATGTTCAATTTTACAGACCCTATACCCTTAACCATAATATGGACTTAAAATGTGATGCCTTTTACTGGTGATAAGGCCTACCATCTTAATCTCCAATGGTGACAATAGATACCCATTAAAATTCTATATTTAGGATGTTTGTGATTGCTATGAGCTATGGAAACTACTTATGATCAGATGAACCATAAACCTCGTTACCTCTTAATTTTCGATAAGAATTAAAATTTTCTTGAATATAAATTCAATACATCACTCACATTCATTGCACAATAACAGTGTAAAAAGTTATTTACATTATGTGTAAGTTAGCAAATTTTTTAGAAATGATTTATATACACTATGATACTTAGAAGTGATGAGTCATCTGGACTAAGTAAGAAAAAATTATCATATGTAGTTTTGACATACATTGTAAGAGTTTATTATGTTTTTTTTATAAAATGTTATCGTTTTAAAGACATTGTACTGTGTCTCTTTCTTATGTTGTTTGTCTTTTTTTCTTTCTTACCTGTTTTGTCACTATCACTTGTACTACTACAGCAAGTTGCTGTTTGTTTGTCTGTTTGTGACACTTGAGATGTATGGAATTGAAAATCAAATTTAAGGTGGTAAAATCCATTAAGCAATGATGAGGTTTACCTTTTCAATTATACTATAACAAGTTATGCTTATTTTAACTGTCATTTGTGAATATAACAAAATTTTTAATTTCATTGGATATTTTGTACTATTTTATTAACTCCCTCATATTATTTTGTTACTTTTTATACAACCAAAATATATAACCATTACTTATATTTTGTCAGTCTCCAAGTGTTCACTTTTAATTTACAGTATGTGAGGAAACAGAGTTTGATTACCGGTGCTGGCACCAATGAATTGTGAATCTCAATTTTAAGTGTAAATTTACCACATGCTCAATGGTGAATACATTGTGAAGAAACCTGCATGTCTAAGAAATAAATAAAAGAAAATACTTCCGAGATATGTGAAGTCCGCAGATATGCAGTGAAGCTTGTGGACTATACTCTAACACCCTCCCTAAAGAAGAGACCTAAGTCCGACAATGAGATTTATATTTATATATAGGCAGCTCTTTTATTTTACTTTTTCTATATTCGAAGATGGCATTTAAACTTCTGTCCCACTGGACTTTATATATCACAATAACCACTTCAGTAACATTGACGGTGTTTTGGTCAGCAGATACCAGTTCTACCCAAATGCTAATAATACGAAACTCAATAGTTACGTGATGAGAGGACCAATAAAAAGCGTGGATGGGAGATCATCTCCAGAAAAGGCAACAGTAATGTCGAAAATTTTAATCGCAAGAGAATTTTTTTTTATGCGGCTGATACCTTTGTATACTGACTGTAATATTGAAACCAGGAGAGTTCACCTGATGTGTGGTGAGCATTTAGGCCCACAGATCTTTTTCCTATTACTTATATACACTGCAGGTAAAAAGTTTAAGACCACCTTAATTAAAGTAGGAAAATAAAGTAAAACTCCAAAAAAAAATTAAATGTTTAATTAACCTGTTTAATCATCTAATAGAACATTGATTGACAAATAATATACTTTAAAAGCAAGTCTGAACAATATCAAATTTTATAAAAGTATTAGGTACCGATGACAATACTATAATTTCACTATAGTCTTCGTGGTATTGTCATCGATGTGTTGTTTTAATTGTTTAGAAATTCAGATATACTTACAATATATTGTATCGGATACTTATTTCAATACAAAAATTAAATAAATAAATAAATTTTTAAATAAAATTTCCACCACAACTAAATACATAGAATGAAAATTTTACATAATAGAAACACGTTCTCCTTAATAAAAGAAACATTAGTACATAGTCGTGGCTAACTGATGCCTGCAGTAGGTATTAGAAACCTGTAAATCTCTACGTAATTAAAATAATGTATGCATGCATAATTCGCTTGGCGATAAATATGTCAACGCCAGAATACAGATGCAATCCACCCGCTACTCCGTCAGACTGCATTTGACAACCCAATACATTTATCAAAGCCCTTGTCTCACTCACGTTTTTATTCATAATCGCATAAATAAAACGTTTCTAGCTTATATCAGATAGGAACGAGATCAGAGCAGACCGACACGCATTGTATGAGCGCTTTAGTGTAAATAAGAGAACCAAACTCTAACCAGCTTCACGGAACTGAGGGGTCCGATGAAGCTGTAAGAACCGCATATTTTTAATATATTATAATTTTTAATTAAGAGTAACAAACGAGCATACTGTTCACCTGATGGTAAGTTATTAAAAGCGAGCTCTTAGACATTGCACTACCACGGCTCGTATTATAAAGTAGTTTGAGTATTACGCCTGTTTATTTTTTTACCGGGACATTTGGTAGATGTTTTACATTGGTAGAGCTACACTGCAATTTGTTACTAGCTGAAGAATGAGTATGGGTCAGCTCGACCGGGGTAGGGCCACGCTCTCACTGAAATTAGCGTTAAATAGCAACATAATGCTGCTGTGTTTCGTCGGATGAGTCCAGGGATCCGGAGACCTTTATTACCGGTGACAAGGCAGTCCAGCTCTTTCCTCAAGTTCTACAACGCATCTGCATTATTATTACTTATAGAGGATGATTGTAGATGTCATGGGCCACAGGAATCACTTACCATCAACTGAACCGTGCACTCGTTTGTTCCTCCCAATGTTATAAAAAATATATGTATTCACATCGACTAATATACATTAAAATATGTACATAATATATTTAGAACATCTTTGTAAGTAAACTTAAAACAAGAAATTGTCGCAGTGTCTGAGTAGCATACACAATAAACGTTATTTATTAAGTAAGGAAATAAATAATTGGGGATGTTACAGCCCGCATTCAAATTGCAAATGGCAGGCACACAAAGCGTAACTAGCTTTCATTGTGTTAGTACGGGAACAATGGTCGACAGTTGTTTTAAAAGGAAGATATTGTTTACGCTATGAATTACTTTAATTTAGTTTTCTTTGTTTCTAAAAAAAAAAAAAATACTAGAAATTCTATTATCATTACTAACAATAACAGTCTGCAACAAAGGTTATATGCTTGTGCCAGGAGTTGGTTCCCAACAATAGTCAAATGAGGAATTAGATCCAACGATGCTACGCTTCCGTTAAATTAGGCTTAGGCTGTTTATGTCTGTATAACCTAAATTTTAACGATAGCATGCCCTACGATGTAGCAGTCAAATTAACAACTTTGACGTCTACATCGCGCTTGGGCATGATTTAAATGTTGATTTACTCGCTACATGCTGCTGAGAGCGAAGTATTATGAGGCATATCTAAAAGGTAATTTAACAAAATACCTGGTAACTTAACAAAATATATTTACTTATTTATTTATTTTTTATGTACACTAAACATTTATATAAGGAAACTAATATAAGAAAAGTGTGTACAAAGGCGCAGATTATTTTACAACAAAAATTCTTGATAATCGGGTATATGGGTCTGCGCTATGCTTAACACAGACGGGGCAGCAATGCGCAGGTTGGATTGTCAATACAAAAGGTTCAAATGGCTGTTTTTCATTTACGTATTTCATTGATTACCGTTTATTCGACTGGTGACTCGTAGTCTTTTTCCTTTCATATAAACTTGGCTTCATGTTAACATTCTTTTAATATTTATTTATTTGTCATATTTATTCGTAATAATTACATAGTTTTAATAAAATCAGCCCCAGCACAAAAACAAGTAATATTTTTTTATGCAATTACATGGCGTGATTAATGAAAATTATTCCATCTCTTTTCTTGGCCGAGAAAAACATCTCGAGTGACCTTCTCTGACCATAAGCACAGCGGCGCCGTCTTACCGTGAAAATCTTTATGGCTTTATTATTTCCTATAGAATTACGCAATCTAAACCAAACAAACAAATAAGAATAGTAAATTACACTTATATTTCTTTTTGCTTTGGTTGTAATTATATTTATCTACAAGTTAACCCAAGATGTAGTAATTAAGTGCAATGAACGAATTAATAAAATATTTAATATAAAAATTACAAAAACTTAAAAAGCAAAGCATAAATATTAATCGTCCATATACATACATATTTACAAAAACGGCTGCATCCAATTCTAAAATAAATAGAATTTATTTTAGAAGAATTATCTAACAAGTAACGGAGTCTTTAGTTAATCTAAACTAAAACTACACTACACTAAACTCTAGAAATGGTCTACTTCTTACTTCTCCGATAGTATCGGGCAAAGAATTCCAAAATAGTTGCATTAGCTTGGACAGTAACTGAATACCAAGGAACGAAGGAATATATATTTATTTAAACTTTATTGTTAAGCTTTAAAAGGAAACAAAGGCGGACTTAATGCTTTTTGGCAATAATAGTAATTAATAACTATTAATAATAATAATGTTTTGCCAATGCCACTCAATTCTGGACGAGATGAAACATTGTGGCAAGTGTTTTAGGAAAAGCAATAAAACTAATATAAATTATTAAAACCAAGCAAAATAAAACTTAATGTATAATTCGTAGCAAAGCTCTATCTACGAATAACGCCTTTCAACTTCATTTATACTCCTTGTGTTTATAAAAACATACGAAATACAAATAAAGGATTGACACACATTTAAAAAAGTAATAGACACGTTCCTCAGCTAGAAAAATGAGATCGAACTGAACATTAATCTTCAAAAACTGAATCGCCTTTAGGAATTGCCTTATTTGACAAACGTTCCTGGCCAATGACTAAGTTATTGCCATCAGAATAAAATATAATTAATTTCTTTTATGATATAATGAGTTACCAACGAAGAGATAGCTAACCACATATTTGCTAAACTGCGACGCCTACATTCACCTTCAATAAAATTATAATGCAGCCTTTGTTATCCCTAAGGATTAAGGTGGAATACATCTTCACCAGTACTAAGTAGCTTATTAAAAAGTAAAGTAAACCAGTTGTTAAGATATCTATATGCTGATCGGAATAAATATCAGAAAATAAAGTAAAGTCTACCTACATATACAAATCTCAGTGCTGAGTATACTTACTCTCAAGAGAGAGTATTACACCAGAGTCGTGCGACATGCGGACTCTATGCAGACTTCATATTTTTAATGTATTCTTCTTATTTATCTCCTAGACATTTAGGCTTCTCATCATGTTCTCCTTCACGCGTCATTGCCTTGGAATAAAGACAAAGCAATATCATTATTGAATGTGCATGTCAATGTGGAAGAATATATGACGCCTTCGAGTCAAGGTGACAGCCTTGAGTAGATCTAATACCAATGTAGTTCCACGAACACGGTCTACGTGTGACGTGTTGCGTAAAGGCGTTGTTATACTTTCAGTATCTATTACTACTGTTATTGATATAGTCTGTGGTTTTGTTGAATAAACTTTACATATAATAAAATTAATTCACCACGCCCTCACAATACCAGAGCGAAAAAGCCTGCTGAGAGTGTACGCATCCGGAGACCTTTATTACCGGTGACACACCGGAGGCATTCCATCTCAGTCCTCAAGGGTGACAACGCATGTGCATTATGATACCTTTTCAAGGATGAACGTAGATGTCATGGTTAAAGTTAACTGTGTGCTCGTTGGTTACTACTCTCAATGTAATAAAATAAAAAATTAAAACTGCACAAGACTTGCTATATGCCACATGTAGTCTTCCTAATATTAATGTGCAATAAAATCGGAGGATGGTCCAGTTCGCATCTGTATCTTTATAGTGTCAGAGACACGGGACTTACCCAATACATCCAGATCCGGAAAACAACAATTACTTCAATAATAAATAACAAGGAAGCATACAGTTCACCTGACAGGTAAGTGATGTTTATGATATATGACATCTATATCTATACCCAACAAAGTTTCTTCCGAAGGAGACCGAGGCACGCTCTCGATGACCCCGACGACGTGACTACCAGGGCCCAAGCCCTTCATAAAACACAACACACGTACATTGCACCCTCACATCGCCCCCGCCGACGGCGAGGGCGTCACAAACAAGGATATTCGCGATACCGCCATGTCACTGGTCGGTTCTCTCCAGTCCATACAGATAGAAGCGTCGCTGGAGTTTCTTGCGCCACTTCTTCTCCAGCGCCCACGCATTCCGAAGTGGTGGTACAGATAGCTAATAATCATAGCGAATTTAAAGAATCCTCTGTCAGAAGCAACTGACCGAGCCGAGGTTCGGCCCTCTCGGGCACCCTCGAGTCAGACGCTCTCGCGAAACAAGGTAACGGTCCAAGCCGAGGCTCCCTCTCGGGAGCCCTTGTGCTGGTTACCTATATATAGAGGTCTCGACTGAGTGCCATTAGCGCTCGGTCACCTCTCAACCCGGTGAAACTGTAAAAGCCCTCGGGCTAACAGTGGCCTTCAGCCCGAAAAAAAAAAATTGTATTGTATTCGCTAGACTTCATAGGCTATCTTATTAAAGTCGGTGATGCATTTGTATAAAAACATTGACTATATGCAGAGAATATAGTCAATGTTTTTATACAAATGAAAAAAGAGAAAATATATTTTTTCATGATATCAGGCGCATTTCTGAACAGAACAAAGCCGTGCTGAATGTCATCATCTTCATCATCACCATCATAGCCTGCCCACAGTCCACTGCTGGCACAAGCAAACTATGGGAGAGGCTCCCCATAGTTTGTTACAATACACTATCCTACCACCACCACCACCTGAGTCCATCGACTTCCCGAAAACTTGTATACGGTCGTCGCTCCATTTAATTGGGTCATCCTATGGCTGACAGTCTTTTTTTATTACATTGAGAGTAACAAACTCAGACACAGTTCACCCGATGGCAAGTGATTCTGCGGCACATGACATCTACATTCATCCTTGACAAGGAATCATAATGCGTTGTCACCCTTGAGGACCGAGATGGAACACCTAATCACCAGTAATAAAAGTCTCCGAATCCCTACACTCACTAGACAAAACATGGCAGCATTATGCTGCTATTTTACGCTGGTATTCAGTAAGAGCATGGTCCTTCCCGGTCGAGATGACCCATTCATTCTGCAGCTAGAAACAAACTGCAGCGTCACTCTACCACTGTTAAGTTTAGTTTGAACCCACTCAAGAACTTTTCTACCCCAGCGGTTATCGGTTCTACGAGCTATACGGCCAGTTTGTTACCACTTCGGCTTTCTAATCTTTTGAACTATGTCGGTCAACCTCGTTCTACGGCAAATGTGTATTTGCGTATTCTATCACGCACAGAAACACCTTGCATACACCATAGCCCGCTTCAATAATGTGGCTCTAAAGATCCAATTGGCGTCAACGCACCTGAGATTCATTTGGTGTTGAGGATGTTCATTGGAGGTCAGGACTTACCATCATGTAACCTTTCTTTAGTCCCATCTTATCTATAAATAATCTTTAGACTTTAATAAAAACTATTGTAGTGTCATCTAATCTTAACACGTTTTTTTTTATTACACTCAGAGTAACGAAGGTGCACACATCTCACCTGATTGTAAGTGATACCTGCGGCCCATGACGTCTACATTCATCCTTGACAAGGAATCATAATGCAGATGCGTTGTCACCCTTGAGGATTGTGATGGAATGCCTTGTCACCAATAATAAAGATCCCCGGTTCCCTACACCTCACCAATAGTACCGGTAGTAAAGATCAAACTTAGATTGTAGATTGTCTGAGGTACTACGATAATCGGACCGAAATTCCACATGTACCTCGTCACATGTTGTTTAGTCCGCGATAAAACAAAATATAACAGTCCCTATTTGCATTGGTAAAAGAAAAGATAAATTGAAACGCTATTAATAAAAACGCAGTCTTACACGAAAGACAACATTTTTATTTTTTTAAGAAAATAGGTCTCATAACCCTGTAACCCCTACACCCTGTAACATTTAAGGCAGCCACACATATTAATTTTTATTTAATACAGTTTTACTAAAAATATAAAACAGTAGTTAAAAAAAAGGTATCTGTGATAAGATATTTGCGTTAATAAGAAAATTGCAATTGATAAGTTTGTGGGAGATACTTACTAAAAGAAACGGACACGCGATGTCTTGTGTTATTCCTTAAACGAAAGGCATTCCACAATACAATACGTTAAATGAAGCGGCCGCCGCGCCCGCTCAACGCGGGTTTTACAGGCCACGCGGACGCCATTGTGACGTATGCGCTCCGCCTACATTCCAACACAATCATACATATAGCGCGAAACCAAATGACGTGCTACTGTTATTATTATTATTAAAATTTACTTAATGAGACTTAACGAGGCTGGTTAAACTATTTTTTCCGACTCGATCTTATTAACTTTACATTCTCGTCCAGCCTTGATGTCCTTGTCTTGATTTTATAAGAGAAGACGAATTAATTTATGGTAAACCTGCTACAGGCGGTATGCTTCCTACATATTTAAAAGTTAGTTTGTAACGATGACATTTTAGAAACAAATCAATGACGTCGTAATTACTACCTTTTTTCATTAAAATATCAATCTGTTCAAGGTATTGACCTTGATTAGATTTGATCAATTACCGATAAACACCTACAGTGTTATTATAAATAATTTATCAGCTTTTAATATATATATGTATCTGAATTAATGAGAATGAGAGATTAGTAATATTAGTAAGTAATAATAGATACAAAGATATTATTACTAAGAGCCGTGCTGTGTCTAAACGCTCGCTTGTAATTCAAGTGCTCACGTGTCCACCAGCTAAAGGTCTACCGACCTTCGACAACGTTACGTCACTTCAATTAATTAATTTATTTATTTATACGTTGCTAACATTGGCACGCGGCTTCGTCTGCGTGGACTTAGAATTTAGTCTAAAGAGAAACGAAAAGTTACTATACTTTTTATTTCTCAGCAGACATTGTGTGATTTATTATTTTACACCAGTACGTGTAAGTTTTCGGTGATCGATACGCCACATAAATTGATAACGATTGTTAATCCATCTCATTTGCCAGGATAAAAGTATTCAATGTGTTAATCCAGGATATAAATGCCAAATTTTATTCAAATCCGTTTAGCTGTTTTCGCGTGGTTGAGTAACAAACATTCGAACATACAAACTTACACAACAAAAAAGTAAGGTAACAAAGGTTATGACTTAACGTCTATTGAGATTCTCTTCTACTCAACCCAAGACATGGCGGGATAATGTGACACGTGCAGCAATCAAAAATAACCGTTAAAAAAATATATTATAAGTAATAAACCAAAAAATATCCGTATCGATCCGCGCCATACAATTACACCACTTTGTTCACCACGCACAGTTTTGGGAGCAAATTCACCATATGCAAGAATGTGGAAAATAATAAACAGCCTTAGCGAAGAAATTGATTTACATTTTGATTCACCTCGTGCAATAAAAAAATGTATCTATACTCGCCTTTGCCAGTCCTAGAGTGATAACTTATAATTAAAAAAAAATATTTAAATAAATTAAATATTTTTGTTCTTTTTCCTTTTTGTATATTGAGTTGTTGTAGTGTGAAGTGCATGTTGTGTTTACCTATAAGTAATTTTTGCACTAGAATTCTGTCAATTATGTATAATCTTTTAAATACGTCATCAGTGTAAACGAATATTGGTAAACGTAATAAATAAATAAATAAATTCTTTATATATAATTCAGACAATAACATAATTCATGTATATTGTTCCAGTTGGTCGGCGGGGAGTTCGACATGGAGCTGAACTTCGTGATCCAGGACGCACAGAACATTCAACACATGCTGGAGTTGCTGGACCACTGTCCACCCAGTTGCAGGCAAGTCTTCGCCCTCCTACAATCTGCACTATGATTCCTAATCGAAGGATATTTGTGTGCATCAAGGGTCATAGGAATTTTCTCGGGAGCGTTCTCGGTTTTCAGTGTCTTATTTGATTCAAGTTTCAATTTTGTGAGCAGGAGAGTGTTGTTTTAAGTGTGGTGTTGAATTACATTCATTTACACCAGTATAGTTTTGAAAAGTGGTGGAGCCACGATGCAGTTTGTTTCTAGCTGCGGCATGTAAGGGTCGACTCAACCAATGTAAAATAGCAGCATAGTGCTGCTGTGTTTCATCTGGTGGTTGTGGGTATCCGGACACGAAGCATTCCATCTGAGGGCGCATCTGCTTTATGATTCCTTATCGTGGATGAATTTGGGAGTCATGGGCCTCAGGAATCGCGTCCAAGCATTCTTGGTCCAGGTAAGAAAAGTGATAATATTCTATTGAACATATATTCTATTATACATATGTAATGATGTGGGCGTTGCAAGAAAAGGATTCAGAATTTCCAATGTGTTTCAGTGCAAGGTAAATATTTTGTGAATCGTATATAGACTATTTCCGCCTACTGCAACGGATTGGGCTACGAAGCTCCTTTCGGCGCTGGTCCCTGGGCTGGCTATGGCGCTGGGTACGGCGCTGGATGCGGTCTAGCGGCCGTTCCGACATCCACTGGTGGCGGTTTCGCTGACTCTAGTGCTTCCCCCATCCCACCCGTTGGTGTGTCCGTTCTCTCAGAGAACGAGATCGGAGGTATCTTGGCTGTCGGTGGTGAGCTGCCTTTCCTGGGTACCGTCGGTCTGGAGGGCGCGCTTCCTACTGCTGGTGCTGGTGCCGTATCCTACGGCTGCGGCAACGGTGCCGTCGGCATAGTGAGCGAAGACATAGGCGGTCCCGCTTGGGGCTACCCCGCCGCCGGCGGTTTGGCGTACGGTCCTGGTCTCGCTGCCGGAATCAGCTACGGTCCCGCCATCGCAGGACGTGCCATCGGTGGCTGCGGATGCGGTATCTACTAAGAACTTTCACATATTAAATATTCACCGGAAAATACAGATTTGATTGCAAATATCTTTTTCACTTTTCATTTAACTCTTAATATTTCAATGACAATAATAAGGGCATTACTCTGACGTTTAAAGTTTTTTGTGTGAGTATTGCTGTTGGTTTACAGCTTTATCTAATTAGATTCGCGAGCGGGAGGCCCGATGATTAGGAATACTCTGACGGTATAGATTTCCGATATTTTTTTTTTTTTATTTATATACTTCTTGCAGTTTGAAAGAATTTTTTATAGTTTTGGAAATCGGTGGTAATGTGCCCTCGTACTAAATACTAAATATTGTTTTAATTTTACACAGGTTTTATTTTCGGGCTGATGGCCGCTGTTTTACAGTTTCGCCGGGTTAAGAGGTGACGGAGCGCTTATGGCGCTCAATCGAGACCGTTACCATTAATATCTCTATTATCATCGAGTGCAGCTACCCCTACACCGGAAACCAGTGCTACCCTATAAAAACGTGTTCCCTCTGAGCCTCGTTTTACTCGAGACACTCGGATCCCTCGAGTGGAGCAGTCGTCCCGGAAGTGCTCTCCATGCGCCTCCAGCCAGACGGAGATACTACTAATACTTACAGTGTGTTAATTAGTGTCTATATCATCATCGGTGGTAGTAGTAGTACCAAAGTGCCAGAAGAAACCGACAGTGCATGTGTGACTGGCGCGGCGGACTACCGCCCTGTGAAGTGAGTGCGTCACCGCGCACCTGCAAGGACACCTGCGCGCGCCTACCTGCGCGCCCACCGGATCCAGCGACCGTAAGTTGTTACACCCGCTCGCCTCAGAGGCGGCTATTGTATTTCTTTTGTTCTGTCGCATTAGGCGACCGACAGGTACTCACCCTAAGCGTACCCAAGACGCTAGGATTTTATTGTATAGTTTTGAAATTACACCCCGCCGCAAGGCGGGGACAATAAAATCGTTTTTTCCCGCGATCGGGCAGAAAGCCCTACGCAATTAATATGGACGCCAACATCCTTATGGCGTTCATCCAATCGACGTGCCCCGAAGCGTGGGCAAACTACGTCCGTCAGCTTGAAACCCGCGGTCGCCATCAGTGACAGCCCGCAGTCTCCGGACCCAACTCCGCCGAAATCGCAGCGCCTTCTGCGCGCCCTGCCACCGCCTCTCCCCGATCACGGTCGACCTCCGACTCAGACTCGGAGTCCTCCGTATCGGATATGGAGGTAGGCCAGGTACCTGCGACGAGGGCTTCACCCTCGTCACAAACAAAAGAAACGCCCCGCGCAGCCGGCCGTCATCAACACGGCCACTTTTTCCAGGCCGGGTTCAATCTCGCCGACCGCCACACCGGCTAAAAAGGCAGCCCCTCAGGCTCGCCAAGCACCCCTTCGGAGCGCAAAACAAAGCCCCCTCCCCCTGTTATCCTACAGGAAAAATCGAAATGGACAGACGTCTCCAGGTGGTTCGCCACACTCAAAATATCGTGCCCCAAGGCCCAAAATACGCCACAAGGCATACGTTTAAACCTACAGACAGTAGGTGACTTCGCGCAAGGGCTAATGAAATCGTTGCGCGAGAAAACATAGGTTTCACACCTATGCCCTCCCGGAAGAACGGAAACTCCGGGTTGTCATTCGAGGTCTCCCATTTGAGACAGAATTGGAAGAAATAATCCGATCCCTTAAGGATCAAGACCTCCCGATTTTAGATGCGCGCAGGATGACAGATCCGCGCACCAAAAAACCCATGCCCCTCATACTGGCCACCCTGGACCTGACTCCAGAAGGCAAGGCCATTTTAACCTCAAAACGGTTTGCGGCCTCTCCGGCATATCTGTGGAGGCCCCTCAAACGCGGACTCGTAGGACAGTGTCATCGCTGTCAATTTTACGGCCACTCGGCCAGAAACTGCTTCGCCAGGCCCAGATGCGTCAAATGCATCGGGGACCATGGCACCCGGACTGTTCGCGCCCCTCCGGAGCGACAGAGCCCCAGCGTGCTGCCTATGCGAGGCAGAGGGCCACCCAGCGAGTTTACGCGGGTGTCCCAAAGCGCCGCAGAGGCAACGCGGCGGAACAGGTCACAACGGCAAAAGCCAAAAGTGACACCAACCCCAGCCATCCCCGTAAGAGCCGCGCCTGCTCCCAGGCCTGCCCCTCACTCCAGCTGCAGCTCCAGCCCAGCCCCCAAACCCGCTGCCCCTTTGCAAGCCCTAAGGCCCTGCAAAGCCAGCCTGGGCAATGCCTCCTGCTATGGCGCGCAAACAAGTCGCGCCTATCACTAGGCCAAACCCCTCCCCCGTGCAGCCCGCCACCTTAGCGCAGGCCACACCTCAACCTCTGGGTATGCAAAACCCAATTACCTACTCGCTGAACTTCATCAGCTCACTCGACCTTAACGCCCTGGAGGACCTCACCAAAATGGGGATCCGCCTCCAGCAGGCCAAAACGCCCTTCGAAATGCTGCAGATCACTGCAGAACACATGGGCACCATACGCCCTTCTGGGCCCTCCAGAATGGTCCCATGCCCAGTAGGGCAACCCCCTAAGTTCTGTCTCTAATGGCTAACGCACCACTAGGTAGAGTCAAACCCCGCTCTCTGACTGTCTCGTATTTCAACGCGGACGGACTCAGGTCTCAAAAGGACGAAGTAGCGATCCACTTAAAGAAACACAACGTCGACGTTATGCTAGTGCAAGAAACCTTCTTAAAACCTAGCCACAGCGATCCCAAGATCGCCAATTACAGAACCATCCGTGGTGACAGGTTGACCGCCTCCAGAGGCGGCACCCTGATCTACTACAAAAGGTGCTTGCACTGCGTACCGCTCGAGGTTCCGCGATTAACAAACATAGAAGCCACCGCGTGTACGGTGGCTATGACCGGTCATAGCCCTATAGTTATCGTCTCGGTTTATCTATCACCGGCGAAAACAGTTCTAGAATCGGACGTCAGGACCCTAATCAACCTAGGGCCGTCGGTCGTCATTGCAGGCGACCTAAACAGCAAACATGCCTCCTGGCATTCGATAAGGGAGAATAAAAACGGTAAGGCGCTTCACGCCCTCATGGGCTCTCATAACTTCGATGTTATAGCCCCCGACTCCCCGACACGTTACGCTCTAAACTTTACGCGTCAAACACCCGACGTTTTAGATATTGCGTTAATCAAAATATCACCCTAGCGGTCGACTCCATTGAACCGCTACACGAATTATCATCGGATCATAGGCCGGTGCTCCTCAAACTGGGCCAATCGACAGGCGAGGTCCTCAGACCAAAACCATAGTCAACTGGCGTGCTCTCGAAGGTAAACTCAGAGCCACGACCACCCAGCAGCTAGATATTTCAATCAACGAGATCGACTCACCTGACAAGGCGTTTCGGGCGATCGACTCCTTAACTTCACACCTTAGCTCAGCCGTCGAAGACTCGAAAAGGACGGTCCCGCGTCGACCGATCAATTCAGGGGTCCTTCCTCGAGTCTCCGTCGACTGATAAGATCAAAAATCGCGCGGCAAAGCTTCACGATAGATACCCGACGGATGTTAATCGCGTTAGACTGCGCCACCTCCAAAGGGAGGTGAAAGAGCGCATTAAATCTTATAACGATCAAAATGGGGCGACCTGCTAGCAGACCTGGAGCCTTCGAATGAGGCTTCTCCGGTAAGAGGCGGTCCTCCAACGCCGCAAATCCTGGAGGCTGATCATTGACCCTACCTGGTCAATGATCGAACGCACGAGCTCCTCCCTTGTCCGCTCCTCGGCTTGCTGGCTGGGCCGATCTACTGCATCTTTAACAGGCCACCTCCTTTCGCAGCTGCGCCATTTCGTCTTGCAGGCGAGCATTATCGGCCTGCAGCTTCGTCTCCTCTGAGGTGGCTGTGCTGCTGCTGCAGAGTCTTTTTGTCTCGCTTACATTCTGCAGCCTCCTTCAGCGCTCATTCCACACGCCCTTCAGGTTCTTCGACCTTGGGCCACCATGGAGATGACGCCGGACGCTGTCCTCGATCCTCTTTGCAGCTCCGATGCCGGCCTGAAGTCGCCATCATTGACGACGACTCCGACAGGGTTGACTTCTGCCGGCACGGAGCTGACGAGACGATGAGGCGATCTCTGCCTCCGCCTCCAAATCTCCTCCTCTCTCCAGCTTCCACTAACGCCATTTTGGCCTGGGCAAGGCCGACGTACTCCCCAGTCGCTGGGGACGTCCTCGACTCCTCGTCAAGCAGATGTTGCTGCCTTTCCCCGACCACTTCCCACATCTTGGGCCCACCCATCGCCGGACCAACACTGATCTCTGCGTCCTTAGAAGGACGTTTCTCCCCTTGCCATGTCTTCTCTCATCGAGTGACTCCACGCTACATCGAGTCGCTCGTGTCGTCGTCACTATCCACCCTGCATCTTGAAATTTGTTTGCTCATATTAGTACCTACGAGTTTGACGAAAAACGGTCGACTCCCGGGTTACGCCTTTCCGGGCAAGACTACATACTGTGGGGCGTCCGGTACCTACAGGTTTTGGCAGACTTCTGCTGTCTGATTTTTTATGAGATTTACTCCTCGCGGGTAAGAGGCGGT
>JAGSMU010001159.1:0-14962 GCA_029286865.1 Teinopalpus imperialis
AGGGTTTAGGTTGGAGTTACAAAATCAGCACGAAAAACAGAAGACATGAAAATTTTTACAAATGGAATAAGTGCATCAATTATGGAAACTAAAAATAACTGGTACAAATGAACTAGAAATATGGCTAAATGCGGCGCAGGATGACTGTCTAACGATTACACTGAACAAATGCTACAACAAAAACCAATTTGGAATGCTTAAGACTCTCTTACCACACAAAGGAATATAGGTGGTTAGGGTAAAGGTTAGGATAAGTTGATTAGGTTAGGTAAGGTTGCAGAATGTTTGAAAATAGAACATAGAAAGGAATTTTTACAAATAGAATAAAATTACACGTAATTATGAAACTAAAATTACTGATTACAACTAGACTAGAAATGGCCTAATTGCGGGCACCCAGGATGACTGTCTAACAGTGCACTGAATAAAGTACTACAACAAAAACCAATTTGGAGATGCTTAGAACTCTAATACACAAAGATATAGGTGGTTAGGGTTAGAGTTAGGTTAGGTTACAAAATCAGCACGAAAAACAAAGCAGAAAGGTACAGTGGAATGGGCCGTGCTAGAATAAAAGTAACGTTTACATTCAGACTGAGGTATTTCAAGTAAACAGGTGACTGTCTGGTGCATGAACAGTACGGCAAGTTTGGGAATGGCAGAACTCTATTTTGAATGCCGGTTGGTTTAGGATTTGGTTGGATGGTTGGACAGGTTTGAGATGGCAGACATGAAAATTTTTACAAATGGAATAAAATTGCGTAATTATGAAACTAAAAATAACTGATTACAACTAGACTAGAAATGGCCTAAATGTCACGGCGCAAGTGACAGTCTAGCGATTACACTGAACAAATGCTACAACAAAAACCAATTTGGAATGCTTAAGACTCTAATACACACAAAGGAATATAGGTGGTTAGGGTTAGGTTAGGATAGGTTAGGATTGAGTTAGGATTTAAGGTTACAAAATCAGCACGTAAAAACGAAGACATGAAAATTTTTACAAATGGAATAAAATTACATGATATAGAGCTAAAATAACTGATAACAACTAGACTACAGAAATGGCCTAAATGCGGTGCAGGATGGCTGTCTAACGTTACACTGAACAAATGCTACAACAAAAACCAATTTGGAATGCTTAAAACTGTGATACACAAAGGAGATATAGGTGGTAAGAGGTAAAGGTTAGGATAGGTTAGAGTTAGGTTGGAAGTAAAGGTTACAAAATCAACACAGAAAAATGAAGACATGAAAATTTTTACAAATAGAATAAAATTGCATGGTATGACTACAAAATTACTGATTACAACTAGACTAGAAATGGCTAATTGCGGCGCAGGATAGCTGTCTAACGATTACACACACTGAACAAATGCTACAACAAAAACCAATTTGGAATGCTTAAGACTCTTATACACAAAAATATAGGTGGTTAGGTTAGGTTAGGTTAGGTTAGGTTACAAAATCAGCACGAAAAACGAAGACATGAAAATTTTTACAAATGGAACAAAATTACGTAATTATGAAACTACAAAATAACTGATTACAACTAGACTACAGAGAAGTAAGCCTAAAATGCATAGGGATGGCAAATCTATGATAACACTGAACAAATGCTACAACAAAAACCAATTTGGAATGCTTAGACTCTTATACACAAGATATAGATGGTTAGGGTAAAAAGGTTAGGATAGGTTAGAGTTAGGTTAGGTAAGGTTACACAAAATCCTTTTTGAAAAATGAAGACATGAGAATTTTACAAATGAATAAATTACGTAATTATGAAACTAAAATTACTGATTACAACTAGACTAGAAATGGCCTAATTGCGGCGCAGGATGACTGTCCTAACGATTACACTGAACAAATGCTACAACAAAAACCAATTTGGAATGCTTAAGACTCCTAATACACAAAGATATAGGTGTTTAGGGTTAGGTTAGGATAAGGGTTAGGTTAAGTTGTGGCGGGGGCACAACCGTGGCTTGGTCACCACGGTGAAGCTAAGAGGAACCCAAATGGCCGGCCTAAGGCGCTCTGAGGCCAGCCGGCCCAGGTAGTAACTGCTCCGGGTGAGCTCTTTATAAGGCAGAACCTCAGAGCGATGTCCAGTGGACTGCAGGGGGTGCGGATGGACAGTGGGGCGTCTTACGCACCATCCCGCAGCCCAGGCAGGTCGCGGAGGGAGGAGTGAGTGTGTCTCCCTATCTCCGCGACTCAACGAGGAGTCGCACCGCTGATGCGGCCCGTGGTGGGGCCGCGGGTTCAGTGGAGTGTTGGTTGTTCCCACCACTCCCTGTCCTCCCGCGGCGGGCTTGTTGGTTGGCGGCGGAGCCTATCACCAGATCCGCCGCAGGGGCTGGGAGTTTTCCTGGCCCCACTGGCCTCTGGGGGGCGGACTCGGGGAGTCCTTCCCGCCACAGGAGGCCGAGTTGGAGGGCGCGTCCGTGCCGGCGCGCCTGCCTGAAAGGGGCGGAGAGGGGATGTCCCGCACTCCCGGAGGAAGGCCAGCTTGCCGGCCAGCGCAGGCAGCGGGGTCGCGGAGGTGTGCGAAAGCGTAACCCCGCCATACGCGACAGAAGGTGGAACACCATGGGGTTTTAGTCGGTGCAAGTCCGACATAACCCTGCCCCCGCAGAAGTGGGTATCGCATGGAAGCATTTCCCATGTAAAAAGGATAAGGATTAGGTTAAGGTTCCCCAGGGTTCTCCTTTGTCGTAGCGGGGGGCTTAGTAACCGTGGCAGTCACCACGGTGAAGCCTAGGAACCCAAATGGCCGGCCTAAAAGGCGCTCTAGAAGCCGAGATTAACCGCTCCAGGTGGGCTCTTTATGAGCTATTTGGATGCGTGTCGGTGGACTGCTGGGGGCGAGGATGTGGCGGAGCAGGGCCGTCTCCGCCCTCAGTAGCCGAGGCGGAGTCGCGGAGGGAGAGGAGTGTCGGTGTTCGTTGCCGCTCTCCTATCCTCCGCGACTCAAGCTGAGAGATGCTTTCACGCCTGATGCGGCTGTGGTGGGGCCGCGGGGGAAGAAAGGAGTGTCCGGTGTTTCGTTGCCATGCTCACTGTCCTCCGCAGCCGAACATCGTCGGCAGTGGAGCCGCAGACCAGATCCGCCGCAGGGGCTGGGGTTTTCCTGGCCCTCATGGCCTCTGGGGGCGGACTCGGGGAGTCCCGCTTCCCACCTGAGGGAGGCCGAGTTGGAGGGCGTGTCGTGTTCAGCGCGCCCTGCCTGGAGGCGGAGGGATGTCCTCCCCGGAGGAGGGCTGGCTTGCCGTGGCGCAGGCAGGGTCGCGGAGGTGTGCAGCGTTCCCGTAGCCCACCATACGCGACGAGGTGGAACACCATGGGGTTTTAGTCGGTGCAGTCCGACGCAACCCACTCTTGCCCCCGCAGGGTGGGTATCGCGTAGGCATTTCCCCATGTAAAATAAAAAAAAAAAAAAAGGTTAGGTTAGGTTCCACAGGGACTCTCGCTTTGTCATGGCGGGAGGCAACCGTGGCTTGGTCACCCACGGTGACTGAGGGGCTGGTGGCCGGCCTAGGCGCTCTGTGAAAGCCCGGCCCGAGAGCCGCTCGGGTGGGCTCGTAACGAGCTCGCCTCGGAAGCGTGTCGGTGGACTGCTGGGGGCAGAGTGGCGGAGCAGAGGCCGCCTTCCCGCCACTCCCAGTAGCCGAGGCGGAGTCGCGGAGGAGAGGAGTGTCGGTGTTGCGTTGCCCGCTCTCCCTATCCTCCGCTGACTCAAGCGAAGAGTCACCACATGATGCGGCTGTGGTGGGGCCGCAGGTTCAGTGGAGTGTCGGTTGATCTGCCGCTCTCCCTGTCCTCACCGGCCGAACGGTGGCAGCGGAGCCTAACACCAGATCCGCCGCGAGGCTGGGACTCCTGGCTCCCAAGGCCTCTGAAGGCGGACTCGGGGAGTCCGTTTCCCACCTACCAGAAGGAAGGCCGAGATGGAGCGTCCGTGTTCCGGGAAAGAGGGAGTGGAGAGGGGATGTCCTCCCCCGAAGAGACAGCTTGCCCGGCCAGCGCAAACGGGGTCGCGGAGGTGTGCAGCGTTCCCGTAGCCCGCCATACACTGACGAAGGTGGAACACCATGGGGTTTTAGTCGGTGCGAGTCAGAGCATAACCCACCCTTGCCCCGCAGAGATGGGTATGCGTAGGCATTTCCCATGTAAAGGTTGGGTTACACAAAATCCAGCACAGCTTAGGAGGCACAGAAAATTTTTTTACAAATGGAATAAAATTACGTAATTATGAAACTAAAAATAACTGATTACAACTAGACTACAAATGGCCTAAATGCGGCACCCAGGATGACTGTCTAACGATTACTGAACAAATGCTACAACAAAAACATATTTGGAATGCTTAAAACTGTAATACACAAAGATATAGGTGGTTAGGTTAGGTTAGGATAGGTTAGGTTGGGTTACAAAATCAGCACGGAAGGAAAACGAGGAACATGAAAAGGGTACACAAATGGAATAAAATTACGTAATTATGAAACTAAAATTACTGATTACAACTAGACTAGAAATGGCCTAATTGCGGCGCAAGGATGACTGTCTAACGATTACACTGAACAAATGCTACAACAAAAACCAATTTGGGTGTAGCCCAAGACTCTAATACACAAAGATATAGGTGAAGTTAGGTTAGGTTAGGTTAGGTTACAAAATCAGCAGAAACACGAAAAGATTTTTACAAATGGAATAAAATTACGTAATTATGAAACTAAAATAACTGATTACAACTAGACTAGAAATAGCTAAATGCGGCTGGGATGACTGTCCACAACGATTACACTGAACAAATGCACAACAAAAACCAATTTGGAATGCTTAAGACTCTAATGCACAAAGATATAGGTGGTTAGGTTAGGTTAGGTTAGGTTACAAAATCAGCACGAAAAACGAAAACATGAAAATTTTTACAAATGGAATAAAATTACTTAATTATGAAACTAAAAATAACTGATTACAACTTCAAAATGAAATGGCCTAAATGCGGCGCAGGATGACTGTCTAGCAATTACACTGAACAAATGCTACAACAAAAAGAACAATTTGGAATGCTTAAGACTCTAATACACAAAAGATAGGTGGTTAGGGTTGGTTAGGATTCAAGTTTACAGTAGCTGAAAGGCAAGAAACATGAAAAGAATTTTACAAGAATGGAATAAAATTACGTATTATATGAAACTAAAAATAACTGATTACAACTAGACTAGAAATGGCCTAAATGCGTACAGGATGACTGTCTAACGATTACACACTGAACAAATGCTACAACAAAAACCAATTTAGATACTTAAGACTCCTAATACACAGACAGGTGGTGTTTGGGTTTGGAGATTTAGGATAGGTTAGGTTAGGTTGGGATTTAGGTTACACCAAAATCAGCACGAAAAACGAAGACATGAAAAATTTTTACAAATGGAATGTCAAAATTACGTAATTATGAAACTAAAAATAACTGATTACAACTAGACTAGAAATGGCTAAATGCGGCAGGATGACTGTCTAACGATTACACTGAACAAATGCTACAACAAAAACCAATTTGGAATGCTTAAGACTCCTAATACACAAAAAGATATAGGTGGTTAGGTTAGGTTAGGTTAGGTTACAAAATCAGCACGAAAGAAAAACGAAGACATGAAAAATTTTACAAATGGAATAAAATTACGTAATTATGAAACTAAAAATAACTGATTATAACTAGATAGAAATGGCCTAAGTAGAAGCTTAGGATGACTGTCAACGATTACACTGAACAAATGCTACAACAAAACCAATTTGGAATGCTTAAGACTCTTATACACAGATATAGGTGGTTAGGGTTAGGATAGGTTAGGTTAGGTTAGGTTACAAAATCAGCACGAAAAACGAAGACATGAAAATTTTACAAATGGAATAAAGTGCGTAATTATGAAACTAAAAATAACTGATTACAACTAGACGAGAAATATGGCCTAAATGCGGTGCAGGATGGCTGTCTAACGATTACACTGAATTGTGCAACAAAAACCAATTTGGAATGCTTAAGACCTCTTATACACAAAGATAAGGTGGTTAGGGTTAAGTTAGGATAGGTTAGGTTAGGTTCCCCCCCAGAAGGGTTCCGCTTTGTCGTAGCAGGGGCAACAACCGTGGTGTGGAGTTAACCACGGTGAGCTGAGAGGAACCCAAATGGCCGGCCCTAAGGCGTTCTAAGGCCGGCCCAGGAGGCCAGCTTTCCGGGCGGGCTGGAGGCTGGGCCCGCCCTGGATGCGTGTCGGTGGGCTGCAGGGTGCGGATGGACAGGTGAGGCCGTCTTACGCACCATCCGCAGCTTTCGAGAGCAGGAAATCGGGGAATGGGGTGACAGTGCGGGGACTGTTAGCAGCGGTACCTGCGCATCTGGTGCCACCTCGTACATCCGGGGCTTGAGTCGCGGAGGGGAGGTAGTGTATCTCCCTATCCTCCCGCGACTCAAGAAGCGAAGTCACCGCTGATGCGGCCGTGGTGGGGCCGCGGGTTCAATGGAGTGTAGGTTGGGTCCTGCCGCTCTCCCTGTCCTCCATGACCGAACATTGGTTGACAGCGGAAGGCCTATCACCAGATCCGCCGCAGGGGCTGGGTTTTCCTGGCCCCCACTTGGCCTCTGGGGGCGAGGACTCGGGGAGTCCGCTTCCCACCTACAGAAGGAGGCCGAGAGTTGGAGGGCGCGTCCGTGTTCCGGCGCTCCTGCCTGGAGGGTGGAGAGGGGATGTCCTCCCGGAGGCCAGCTTGCCGGCCAGCACCAGAGCAGGGGTCGCGGAGGTGTTGAAAGCGTTCCCGTAACCCACCATACGACAGAAGGTGCAAGGAACCATGGGGTTTAGTCGGTGCAAGTCAGCCATAACCCTGCCCCAGATGGTATCGTAGGCATTTCCCCATGTAAAAAAAAAGGTTACAAAATCAGCACGAAAAACAAGACATGAAAAATTTTACAAAATGGAATAAAATTACGTAATTATGAAACTAAAAATAGCAGTTACAACTAGACTACAAATGGCCTAAATGCGGCGCAGGATGACCGTCTAACGATTACACTGAACAAATGCTACAACAAAACCAATTTGGAATGCTTAGGAACTCTTATACACAAAGATATAGGTGGTTAGGGTTATGTTAGGATGGAGTTAGGTTAGATAAGGTTAGGTTACAAAATCAGCACGAAAAACGAAGACATGAAAAATTTTACAAATGGAATAAAATTACGTAATTATGAAACTAAAAATAACTGATTATAACTAGACTAGAAATGGCCTAAATGCGGCGCAGGATGACTGTCTAACGATTACACTGAACAAATGCTACAACAAAACCAATTTGGAATGCTTAAGACTCTTATACACAAAGATAGGTGGTTAGGGTTAGGATAGGTTAAGGTTAGGTTAGGTTACAAAATCAGCACGAAAAACGAAGACATGAAAAATTTTTACAAATGGAATAAAATTACGTAATTATGAAACTAAAAACTGATTACAACTAGACGAGAAATGGCCTAAATGCGATTTTAGGATGGCTGTCTAACGATTACACTGAACAAATGCTACAACAAAACCAATTTGGAATGCTTAAGACTCTTATACACAAAGATATAGGTGGTTAGGTTAGGTTAAGGTTAAGGTTAGGTTACACAAAATCAGCACGAAAAACGAAGACATGAAAATTTTTACAATTGGAATAAAATTACGTAATTATGAAACTAAAAAATAACTGATTACAACTAGACTACAAATGGCCTAAATGCGGCGCAGGATGACCAAATCTAACGATTACACTGAACAAATGCTACAACAAAACCAATTTGGAATGCTTAAGACTCTTATACACAAAGATATAGGTGGTTAGGGTTATGTTAGGATAGGTTAGGTTAAGATAAGGTTAGGTTACAAAATCAGCACGAAAAACGAACATGAAAATTTTTACAAATGGAATAAAAGTACGTATTATGAAACTAAAATAACTGATTACAACTAGACTAGAAATGGCTAAATGAACATCTGCGATTACACTGAACAAATGCTACAACAAAAAACCAATTTGGAATGCTTAGTCTAATACACAAAGATATAGGTGGTTGAAGGTTTGAGTTAGGTTGAGTTACAAAATCAGCACGAAAAACAGAGACATGAAAATTTTTATAAATGGAATAAAATTACGTAATTATGAAACTAAAATAACTGATTACAACTAAGACTAGAAATGGCCTAAATGCGGGGCAGGATGACTGCCCTAACGATTACACTGAACGAATGCTACAACAAAAACCGATTTGGAATGCCTAAGACTCTAATGCACAAAGATAAAGGTGGTTAGGTTAGGTTAGGATAAGGTTAGGTTAGGTTCCCCAGAAGGGTTCTCGCTTTGTCGTAGCGGGGGCTTAGTAACCGTGGCAGTCACCACGGTGAAGCTAAGAAGGAACCCAAATGGCCGGCCTAAGGCGCTCTGAGAATGGCCGGCCCGAGGCTCAACCGCTCCGGGTGGGCTCTTTATGAGCTAACCTAGGATGCGTGTCGGTGGACTGCTGGGGGCGGATGTGGCGGAGCGAGGCCGTCTCCCACGCCCTCAGTAGCCGAGGCGGAGTCGCGGAGGAGAGGAGTGTCGGTGTTTGTTGCCGCTCTCCTATCCTCCGCGACTCAAGCGGGGTCGCACCATGATGCGGCTGTGGTGGAACCGCGGGGAAGAGGTGCTCGGTGTTTTCCGTTGCCATGCTCCTGGCCTGCGGCCGAACGGTCGGCGGTGGAGCCGCAGACCAGATCCGCCGCAGGGGCTGGGGTTTTCCTGGCCCTCGCAGCCTCTGAGGCGGACTCGGGGAGTCGCTTCCCACCTGAAGGCCGAGTTGGAGGCGTGTCCGTGTTCCGGCGCGCCCTGCCTGAAGGGCGGAGAGGAGGATGTCCTCCCCGGAGGAGGGGCTGGCTTGCCAGCCAGCGCGAGCGGGGAGTCGCGGAGGTGTGCGAAAGCGTTCCCGTAACCCCGCCATACGCGACGAAGGTGGAACACCATGGGTTTTAGCCCAGTCGGTGCAAGTCGACACTGCCATCGCGCCCCCACCGAAGTGGGTATGCGTAGGCGGTATTTCCCCATGTAAATAAAAAAAAAAAAAAGGTTAGGTTAGGTTGGAAGTTCTGCGGCGGGGGCTTGGCAACAAGCGGTCACCACGGTGAAGCTAAGGAACCCAAATGGCCGGCCTAAGGCGCTCTGTAGCCCGGCCCGAGGCCCGCTCCGGGTGGGCTCGTAACGAGCTCGCCTCGGGAAGCCGAGTCCGGTGGACTGCTGGGGGCAGAGTGGCGGGCAGGGCCGCCTTCCCCGCCCTCGGTAGCCGGGCGGAGTCGCGGAGGGAGAGGAGTGTCGGTGTTGCGTTGCCGCTCTCCTATCCTCCGTGACTCAAGCGAGGTGCACCGATGCGGCTGCATGGGTGGGGCCGCGGGTTCAGTGGAGTGTCCGTTGATCCTGCCGCTCTCCCTGTCCTCCGCAGCCGAACATTGGTTAGCGGCAGGCCTAACACCAGATCCGCCGCAGGGGCTGGGACTTTCCTGGCTCCCAAGGCCTCCGGGGGCGAGCAGAGGTGCCGTTTCGAGGCCGGTGGGCGTCGTGTTGGCAGAGAGGTGGAGAGGGATATGCCCGAAGGAGGGCCGGCTTGCCGGCCAGCGCAGGCAGGGTCGCGGAGGTGTGCGAAAGCGTTCCCGCTAACCCGCCATACGCGACGATGGAGGAACACCATAGGGTTTTAGTCGGTGCGAGTCCGACATAACCACCCTTGCCCCACACCGAAGTGGGTATGCGTAGGCATTTCCCCATGTAAAAAGGTTACAAAATCAGCACGAAAAACGAGACATGAAAATTTTTACAAATGGAATAAAGAATTACGTAATTATGAAACTAAAAATAACTGATTACAACTAGACTACAAATGGCCTAAATGCGGCAGGTTGGGCTGCATGCAAATTTTAGACAAATGCTGACAAAACCAATTTGGAATGCTTAAAACTGTAATACACAAAGATATAGGTGGTTGAGGTTAGGTTAGGATAGGTTAGGTTAGGTTACAAAATCAGCACGGAAAACGAAGACATGAAAATTTTTACAAATGGAATAAAATTACGTAATTATATGAAACTAAAATTACTGATTACAACTAGACTAGAAATGGCCCTAATTGCGGCGCAGGATGACTGTCTAGCGATTACTGAACAAATGCTACAACAAAAAGAAAACCAATTTGGAATGCTTAAGACTCACAATACACAAGATATAGATTGGTTAGGTTAGGTTTAAGGTTCAGTTTGCAAATTCCTTTGAAAAACGAAACATGAAAATTTTTACAAATGGAATAAAATTACGTAATTATGAAACTAAAATAACTGATTACAACTAGACTAGAAATGGCCTAAATGCGGCGCAGGATGACTGTCTAACATTACACTGGAACAAATGCTACAACAAAAACTAATTTGGAATGCTTAAGACTCTAATACACAAAGATATAGGTGGTTAGGTTAGGTTAGGTTAAAGTTACAAAATGGCTGAAAAGGTACACAAATGGAATAAAATTACGTAATTATGGAAACTAAAAATAAACGTTACAACTAAGACTAGAAATGGCCTAAATGCGGCGCAGGATGACTGTCTAACGATTACACTAGGTGTGCTGGCAAAAGCAGTTTAGAATGTTACAAAGACTCTAATACACACAAAGATATAGGTGGTTAGGTTAGGTTAGGTTAGAGTTACAAAATCAGCACGAAAAACGAAAACATAGAAATTTTACAAATGGAATAAAATTGCGTATTGCAGGCTAAACTAGATTTAACTAGACTAGAAATGGCCTAAATGCGGCGCAGGATGACTGTCTAACGATTACACTGAACAAATGCTACAACAAAAACCAATTTGGAATGGCAAGACTCCTAATACACCAGGGTAGGTGGTTAGGTTAGGTTAGGATAGGTTAGGTGAGGTTCCCCGAAGGGTTCTACCCCCGAAGGGTTCTCCCTTTGTCGTAGCAGGGGGCTTAGTAACCGTGGCTTAGTCACCCACGGTGAGCTAGAAGGGGCAAATAGCCCGGCCTAAGGCGCTCTGAGAGCCGGCCCGGGTAAGCCCGCTCCGGGTAGGCTCTTTGTGAGCTAACCTCGGATGCGTGTCGGTGGACTGCTGGGGGCGGATGTGGCGAGGCGAGGGCCGTCTTTCCCGCCCTCAGTAGCCGAGGCGGAGTCGCGGAGGGAGAGAGGTGTCGGTGTTCGTTGCCGCTCTCCTATCCTCCCGCGACTCAAGCGGGGGTCGCACCGCGTGATGCTGCGGCTGTGGTGGGGGCCGCGGGGAAGAGGTGTCGGTGTTTCGTTGCCGCTCACCCTGTCCTCCGCGGCCGAACATCGGTCGGCGGTGGAGCCGCAGACCAGATCCACCGCAGGGGGCTGGGTTAGCTTAGTGCCTGGCCCCACTTGGCCTCTGGGGGCGGACTCGGGGAGTCCGTTTCCCACCTACAGAGGAGAGGCCGAGATGGAAGGCGTCGTGTTCCGGCGCGCCTTGCCTGAAAGAGGTGGAGGGTGATGTCCTCCCCGGAGAAGGGGCCACCTGGTCAGCCCGGCGCAGGCAGGGTCGCGGAGTGTGCGAAAGCGTTCCCGTGGCCCCGCCATACGCGACGAGTGGAGACACCATGTGGGGTTTAGTCGGTGCAGAGTCAGAGCACAACCCATCCTGCCCCGCAGTGGTGTCACGTGGCATTCCCATGTAAAGGTTAGGTGAGGTTAGGTTGGGTTACAAAATCGGCACGAAGAAACGAAGACATGAGAATTTTTTACAAATGGAATGGAATTACGTAATTGTGAAACTAAAAATAACTGATTATAGCTAGACTAGAAATGGCCTAAATGCGGCGCAGGATGACTGTCTAACGATTACACTGAACAAATGCTACAACAAAACCAATTTGGAATGCTTAAGACTCTTATACACAAAGATATAGGTGGTTAGAGGGTTAGGATAGGTTAAGGTTAGGTTAGGTTACAAAATCAGCACGAAAAACGAAGACATGAAAATTTTTACCAAATGGAATAAAATTACGTAATTATGAAACTAAAAATAACTGATTACAACTAGACTAGAAATGGCCTAAATTCGGCTGGGATGACTGTCTAACGATTACACTGAACAAATGCTACAACAAAAACCAATTTGGAATGCTTAAGACTCTAATGCACAAAGATATAGGTGGTTAGGGTTAAGGTTAGGATAGGTTAGGTTAGGTTCCATCGGACGGAACCTGTACCGCCAACAGTCGTGTCAGCGATGCTGCGCGAAACGGCGTGGAGGGCCGTAGCCTCCTTCTGCGAAGACCGTAATGGTCAGAAAAGGAGGCTGCCGAGCAGAGATAGAGGACCGATCCTGCTCAGAGACGGGGCCGACGCGGCGCTCACGCGCCTCATCACGGCCCTCCCATTGGTGCTCCCCTACCATAAGCAGGGCCCTTCGGGTCGCTGACCCGGCGGTCAGGTGGGGGCTCCGACCGTCCAATAGCGACCCGAGGAGGACGACGGCACGACGTGGTACCGTGTCGTCGTGATAGTTCCGCGAGGGTTCTGGGGTGCGATCTTCACGCACGCCCCTGGGACGGAAGCTATCCCAGCGAAGCGCAGGGGGTTACCCGGTTGCGTTCCTTTACGGAGATCCCGCGACCCCTCGCGAGCGATTAGTGGCATTTCGTGAGGTTTTAGTCGGTGCAGGTCGACATAACCGCGTGCCCCGCGAGGAATGTCGGGTATGCGTAAACATTTCCCCACGCTAAAAAGGTTAAGGTTAGGTTGATTTGGGTTACAAAATCCTTTGAAAAACGAAGACATAGAAATTTTTACCAAATGGAATAAAATTACGTAATTATGAAACTAAAATAACTGATTACAACTAGACGAGAAATGGCTAAATCACGGTGCAGGATGAAAACGTATGGCAATTACACTGAACAAATGCTACAACAAAACCAATTTGGAATGCTTAAGACTCTTATACACAAAGATATATAGGTGGTTAGAGTTAGAGTTAGGTTAGGTTAGGTTAGGTTAGGTTACAAAATCACCCCGATGGGTTCCCGCTTGTCGTAGCGGGGGGCTTAGTAACCGTGGTGATGCGCCGTTGGAGCTAAGAGACAAATGGCCGGCCTAAGGCGCTCTAAGAGCCGGCCGAGAAACCGCTCGGGCGGGCTGGAGCTGGGCCCACCCTGGATGCGTGTCCGGTGGGCTTGCGGGGTGCGGATGGACGGAGTGAGGCCGTCTTGCGCGCCATCCGCAGCCGAGGCGGAGTCGGGGAATGGGGTGGCGGTGCGGGGGACTGTTGGCAACGGTACCGCGCATCGTCGCCCCACCCTCCCGCATCCGAGACGGAGTCGCGGAGGGTAGTGTATCTCCCTATCCTCCGCGGCTCTCGGCGAAGTCGCACCGCTGATACGGCCGTGGTGGGGTCGCGGGTTCAGTGGAGTGCTGGTTGATCTGCCGCTCTCCTGTCCTCCGCGGCCGAACATTGGTCGGCAGCGGAGCCCTAACACAAGATCCGCCGCGGGGGCTGGGAACTCCTGGCCCCCATGGCCTCCTGGGGGCAACTCGAAGTCCGCTTCCCACACCTGAAGGAGAGGCCGAGTTGGAGGGCGTCCGTGTTCCGGCGCGCCCTGCCGGGAAGGGTGGAGGAGATATGCCTCCCCGGAGAAGGGGCCGCCTGGTCGGCCGGCGCAGGCAGGGTCGCGGATGTGTGCGAAAGCGTTCCCGTGACCCCGCCGCTGCACTGGCGATGGAGGAACACCATTAGGGTTTTAGTCCCGGTGCGAGAGTCGAGCGCAACCCGCACTTGCTTTATAGTGGGTATGCGTATGCATTTCCCCATGTAAAAAGTTACACCAAAATCAGCACGAAAAACGAAGACATGAAAATTTTTACAAATGGAATAAAATTTAATATATATATATATGTAATATTAGGTATCTCTAGCCAACAACCGCTGGGGTGAAATTCTCCAGTTGCTTTTTATGACGATGATATATGGAAATTACTATTTTTATTGATTATATTACCAATTAAATATATATAATAATTATATATACATACATACATACATAATTAATAAATACCCCGACGAACGAACTTTTTTTTTAGACAACCAATTAACACAAATAATAATAATAAATATCTTTACACCGCATTTCGTTCTCCGTGTGTGTGTATACTCGTATTAGTAGTCGCAATATCACACCCACCCCTCGCTAGTTCAGTTACCGTCGAGTCGAAAAAGACCAATGCTCGCACCGTGTTAGTTTTCATTCCACTCGGATCCTCGAAAGGTGGAGCAGTCGTCCAGAGTGCTCTCCATGCGCCTCCAATGACGAAGATACGCTAATACGTACGGTGTGTTTTGAGTATCTGTGTCATCATCGGTTGTGGTAGTAGTGGTACCAAGTGCCAAGGAAAAGAAAACCGACAGTGCGTATTATTATTGTGACCAGAAGTGCGGGCGGACTACCGCCCAGTGAAGTGAGTGCGTCACCGCGCACCTGCAAGGGCTGCACCTGCGCGCGCCTACCTGCGCGCCCACCGGGGCCTCCGGCGACCCCGTAGTTGCCACACCGCTCGCCTCAGAGGTGGCTATTGTGACTCTTTGTTCTGTCGCATTAGGCGACCGACAGGTCACTCGCTGGCGCGAGGCAGGATTTTATTGTATGGTTTTTAGGTTTTACCCCGCCGCAAGGCGGGACAATAAAATCGGTTTCTCGCGGACGGGCCTTAAGCCCCAAAAGCAAAATTAGCGATGGACGCCGGCACTATGCAGGCATTTTCAGGCGGCCAGCCCCGAACTGGGCTTCCTTCATGCGCCATATAGAAGCTCCGCGGGTCGCCAGCGACAGCCGCAATCACCGGACCCATCACCAAATGTAATATGTAATATT
>JAGSMU010001161.1:0-15541 GCA_029286865.1 Teinopalpus imperialis
TGCACCGCATTTGGGCCATTTCTAGTCTAGTTGCAATCAGTTATTTTTAGTTTCATAATTACGTAATTTTATTCCATTTGTAAAATTTTCATGTCTTCGTTTTCGTGCTGATTTTGTAACCTAACCTAACTAACCTAACCTAACTAACCTAACCTAACCTAACCTAACCACCTATATCTTTGTGTATTAGAGTCTTAAGCATTCCAAATTGGTTTTTTGTTGTAGAATTTGTTCAGTGTAATCGTCAGACAGTCATCCTGCACCGCATTTGGGCCATTTCTAGTCTAGTTGTAATCAGTTATTTTTAGTTTCATAATTACGTAATTTTATTCCATTTGTAAAATTTTCATGTCTTCGTTTTCGTGCTGATTTTGTAACCTAACCTAACCTAATAACCTAACCTAACTAACCTAACCACCTATATCTTTGTGTATTAGAGTCTTAAGCATTCCAAACTGGTTTTTTGTTGTAGCGTTTGTTCAGTGTAATCGTTAGACAGTCATCCTGCGCCGCATTTAGGCCATTTCTAGTCTAGTTGTAATCAGTTATTTTTAGTTTCATAATTACGTAATTTTATTCCATTTGTAAAATTTTCATGTCTTCGTTTTCGTGCTGATTTTGTAACCTAACCTAATAACCTAACCTAACCTAACCTAACCCTAACCACCTATATCTTTGTGTATTAGAGTCTTAAGCATTCCAAATTGGTTTTGTTGTAGCATTTTGTTCCAGTGTAATCGTCAGACAGTCATCCTGCACCGCATTTGGGCCATTTCTGAATCTAGTTGTAATCAGTTATTTTTAGTTTCATAATTACGTAATTTTATTCCATTTGTAAAATTTTCATGTCTTCGTTTTTCGATGCTGATTTTGTAGCCTAACCTAACCTAACCTAACCTAACCTAACCTAACCACCTATATCTTTGTGTATTAGAGTCTTAAGCATTCCAAATTGGTTTTTTGTTGTAGCATTTGTTCAGTGTAATCGTCAGACAGTCATCCTGCACCGCATTTGGGCCATTGCTTGTCTAGTTGTAATCAGTTATTGTTAGTTTCATAATTACGTAATTTTATTCCACTTGTAAAAAATTTCATGTCTTCGTTTTTCGTGCTGATTTTGTAACCTAACCTAACCTAACCTAACCCTAACCACCTATAACTTTGTGTATTAGAGTCTTAAGCATTTCAAATTGGTTTTTTGTTGTAGCATTTGTTTAGTGTAATCGTTAGACAGTCATCCTGCGCCGCATTTAGGCCATTTCTAGTCTAGTTGTAATCAGTTATTTTTAGTTTCATAATTACGTAATTTTATTCCATTTGTAAAAATTTTCATGTCTTCGTTTTTCGTGCTGATTTTGTAACCTAACCTAACCAAACCTAACCTAACCTAACCCTAACCACCTATATCTTTGTGTATTAGAGTCTTAAGCATTCCAAACTGGTTTTTTGTTGTAGCGTTTGTTCAGTGTAATCGTTAGACAGTCATCCTGCGCCGCATTTAGGCCATTTCTAGTCTAGTTGTAATCAGTTATTTTTAGTTTCATTATTACGTAATTTTATTCCATTTGTAAAAATTTTCATGTCTTCGTTTTTCGTGCTGATTTTGTAACCTAACCTAACCTAACCTAACCTAACCCTAACCACCTATATCTTTGTGTATTAGAGTCTTAAGCATTCCAAATTGGTTTTTTGTTGTAGCATTTGTTCAGTGTAATCGTCAGACAGTCATCCTGCACCGCATTTGGGCCATTGCTTGTCTAGTTGTAATCAGTTATTGTTAGTTTCATAATTACGTAATTTTATTCCACTTGTAAAAAATTTCATGTCTTCGTTTTTCGTGCTGATTTTGTAACCTAACCTAACCTAACCTAACCTAACCCTAATACCTATATCTTTGTGTATTAGAGTCTTAAGCATTCAAATTGGTTTTGTTGTAGCATTTGTTTAGTGTAATCGTTAGACGATCATCCTGCGCCGCATTTGGGCCATTTCTAGTCTGGATTGTAATCAGTTATTTTTAGTTTCATAATTACGTAATTTTATTCCATTTGTAAAATTTTCGTATCTTCGTTTTCGTGCTGATTTTGTAACCTAACCTAGCCTAACCTAACTAACCTAACCTAACCTAACCACCTATATCTTTGTGTATTAGAGTCTTAAGCATTCCAAACTGGTTTTGTTGTAGCATTTGTTCAATGTAATCGTTAGACAGTCATCCTGCACCGCATTTGGGCCATTTCTAGTCTAGTTGTAATCAGTTATTGTTAGTTTCATTATTACGTAATTTTATTCCATTTGTAAAATTTTCGTATCTTCGTTTTCGTGCTGATTTTGTAACCTAACCCTAATACCTATATCTTTGTATTAGAGTCTTAAGCATTCAAATTGGTTTTTGTTGTAGCATTTTGTTCCAGTGTAATCGTTGAACCAGTCATCCTGCGCCGTATTTAGGCCATTTCTAGTCTAGTTGTAATCAGTTATTTTTAGTTTCATAATTGCGTAATTTTATTCCTTGTAAAATTTTCATGTCTTCGTTTTCGTGCTGATTTTGTAGCCTAACCTAACCACCTATATCTTTGTATTAGAGTCTTAAGCATTCAAATTGGTTTTGTTGTAGCATTTGTTCAGTGTAATCGTTAGACGGTCATCCTGCGCCGCATTTAGGCCATTTCTAGTCTAGTTGTAATCAGTTATTGTTAGTTTCATAATTGCGTAATTTTATTCCATTTGTAAAATTTTCGTATCTTCGTTTTCGTGCTGATTTTGTAACCTAACTAACCTAACCTAACCTAACCTAACCTAACCTAACCTAACCACCTATATCTTTGTGTATTAAGTCTTAAGCATTCAAATTGGTTTTGTTGTAGCATTTGTTCAGTGTAATCGTTAGACCAGTCATCCTGCGCCGCATTTGGGCCATTTCTAGTCTAGTTGTAATCAGTTATTTTTAGTTCATAATTACGTAATTTTATTCCATTTGTAAAATTTTCATGTCTTCGTTTTCGTGCTGATTTTGTAACCTAACCTAACCTAACCTAACCTAACCTAACCTAACCCTAACCACCTATATCTTTGTGTATTAGAGTCTTAAGCATTCCAAATTGGTTTTGTTGTAGCATTTGTTCCAGTGTAATCGTTAGACAGTCATCCTGCGCCGCATTTAGGCCATTTCTAGTCTAGTTGTAATCAGTTATTTTTAGTTTCATTATTACGTAATTTTATTCCATTTGTAAAAATTTTCATGTCTTCGTTTTTCGTGCTGATTTTGTAACCTAACCTAACCTAACCTAACCTAACCCTAACCACCTATATCTTTGTGTATTAGAGTCTTAAGCATTCCAAATTGGTTTTTTGTTGTAGCATTTGTTCAGTGTAATCGTTAGACAGTCATCCTGCGCCGCATTTAGGCCATTTCTAGTCTAGTTGTAATCAGTTATTTTTAGTTTCATAATTACGTAATTTTATTCCACTTGTAAAAATTTTCATGTCTTCGTTTTCGTGCCGATTTTGTAACCTAACCTAACCTAACCTCACCTAAACTAACCTAACCCTAACCACCTATATCTTTGTGTATTAGAGTCTTAAGCATTCCAAATTGGTTTATTGTTGTAGCATTTGTTCAGTGTAATCGTTAGACAGTCATCCTGCGCCGCATTTAGGCCATTTCTAGTCTAGTTGTAATCAGTTATTTTTAGTTTCATAATTACGTAATTTTATTCCTTTTGTAAAAATTTTCATGTCTTCGTTTTTCGTGCCGATTTTGTAACCTAACCTAACCTAACCTAACCTAACTCTAACCACCTATATCTTTGTGTATTAGAGTCTTAAGCATTCCAAATTGGTTTTTTTTGTTGGATTTTTTTCATTTAATCGTTAGACAGTCATCCTGCGCCGCATTTAGGCCATTTCTAGTCTAGTTGTAATCAGTTATTGTTAGTTTCATTATAACGTAATTTTATTCCACTTGTAAAAATTTTCATGTCTTCGTTTTTTTGCTGATTTTGTAACCTAACCTAACCTAACCTAACCTAAACCTAACCACCTATATCTTTGTGTATTAGAGTCTTAAGCATTCCAAATTGGTTTTTTGTTGTAGCATTTGTTCAGTGTAATCGTTAGACAGTCATCCTGCGCCGCATTTAGGCCATTTCTGAATCTAGTTGTAATCAGTTATTGTTAGTTTCATTATTACGTAATTTTATTCCACTTGTAAAATTTTCATGTCTTCGTTTTCGTGCCGATTTTGTAACCTAACCTAACCTAACCTAACCACCTATATCTTTGTGTATTAGAGTCTTAAGCATTCAAATTGGTTTTGTTGTAGCATTTGTTCAGTGTAATCGTTAGACAGTCATCCTGCGCCGCATTTAGGCCATTTCTGAATCTAGTTGTAATCAGTTATTGTTAGTTTCATTATTACGTAATTTTATTCCACTTGTAAAAATTTTCATGTCTTCGTTTTCGTGCTGATTTTGTAGCCTAACCTAACCTAGCCTAACCTAACCACCTATATCTTTGTGTATTAGAGTCTTAAGCATTCAAATTGGTTTTTGTTGTAGCATTTTGTTCCAGTGTAATCGTTAGACAGTCATCCTGCGCCGCATTTAGGCCATTTCTGAATCTGGTTGTAATCAGTTATTTTTGGTTTCATAATTGCGTAATTTTATTCCATTTGTAAAATTTTCATGTCTTCGTTTTCGTGCTGATTTTGTAACCTAACCTAACCTTACCTAACCTAACCTAACCCTAACCACCTATATCTTTATTATTATTAGAGTCTTAAGCATTCAAATTGGTTTTTGTTGTAGCATTTGTTCAGTGTAATCGTTAGACGGTCATCCTGCGCCGTATTTAGGCCATTTCTAGTTTAGTTGTAATCAGTTATTTTTAGTTTCATAATTACGTAATTTTATTCCCTTGTAAAATTTTCATGTCTTCGTTTTCGTGCTGATTTTGTAACCTAACTAACCTAACCTAACCTAACCTAACCTAGCCTAACCACCTATATCTTTGTGTATTAGAGTCTTAAGCATTCAAATTGGTTTTGTTGTAGCATTTTGTTCCAGTTTAATCGTTAGACAGTCATCCTGCGCCGTATTTAGGCCATTTCTAGTTTAGTTGTAATCAGTTATTTTTAGTTTCATAATTACGTAATTTTATTCCACTTGTAAAATTTTCATGTCTTCGTTTTCGTGCTGATTTTGTAGCCTAACCTAACCTAGCCTAACCTAACCTAGCCTAACCTAACCTAATACCTATATCTTTGTGTATTAGAGTCTTAAGCATTCCAAATTGGTTTTTGTTGGCATTTGTTCAGTGTAATCGTTAGACAGTCATCCTGCACCGCATTTAGGCCATTTCTGAATCTAGTTGTAATCCAGTTATTTTTAGTTTCATAATTGCGTAATTTTATTCCGCTTGTAAAATTTTCGTAATCTTCGTTTTCGTGCTGATTTTGTAACCTAACCTAACCACCTATATCTTTATTATTAGAGTCTTACGCATTCCAAATTGGTTTTTGTTGGCATTTGTTCAGTGTAATCGTTAGACCAGTCATCCTGCGCCGCATTTAGGCCATTTCTAGTTTAGTTGTAATCAGTTATTTTTAGTTTCGCCAATTACGTAATTTTATTCCATTTGTAAAATTTTCATGTCTTCGTTTTCGTGCTGATTTTGTAGCCTAACCTAACCCTAACCCTAACCTAACCTAACCTAACCTAGCCTAACCTAACCTAACCTAGCCTAACCTAACCTAGCCTAACCTAACCTTACCTAACCTAACCTAGCCTAACCTAACCTAACCTAACCTAACCTAACCTAACCTAACCCTAACCCTAACCCTAACCACCTATATCTTTGTATTAGAGTCTTAAGCATTCAAATTGGTTTTGTTGTAGCATTTTGTTCGGTGTAATCGTTAGACAGTCATCCTGCGCCGCATTTAGGCCATTTCTAGTCTAGTTGTAATCCAGTTATTTTTAGTTTCGCCAATTACGTAATTTTTATTCACTTGTAAAAATTTTCATGTCTTCGTTTTCGTGCTGATTTTGTAACCTAACCTAGCCTAACCTAACCTAGCCTAACCTAACCTAGCCTAACCTAACCTAGCCTAACCTAACCTAGCCTAACCTAACCTAACTAACCTAACCTAACCTAACCTTACCTAACCTAACCTAGCCTAACCTAACCTAACCTAACCACCTATATCTTTGTGTATTAAGTCTTAAGCATTCCAAATTGGTTTTGTTGTAGCATTTTGTTCGGTGTAATCGTTAGACCAGTCATCCTGCGCCGCATTTAGGCCATTTCTAGTCTAGTTGTAATCCAGTTATTTTTAGTTTCGCCAATTACGTAATTTTATTCCACTTGTAAAAATTTTCATGTCTTCGTTTTCGTGCTGATTTTGTAACCTAACCTAACCTAACCTAACCTAACCTAGCCTAACCTAACCTAGCCTAACCTAACCTAACCTAACCTAACCTAACCTAGCCTAACCACCTATATCTTTGTATTAGAGTCTTAAGCATTCAAATTGGTTTTGTTGTAGCATTTTGTTCGGTGTAATCGTTAGACAGTCATCCTGCACCGCATTTAGGCCATTTCTAGTTTAGTTGTAATCAGTTATTTTGGTTTCATAATTACGTAATTTTTATTCACTTGTAAAAATTTTCATGTCTTCGTTTTCGTGCTGATTTTGTAACCTAACCTAGCCTAACCTAACCTAGCCTAACCTAACCTAGCCTAACCTAACCTAGCCTAACCTAACCTAGCCTAACCTAACCTAACTAACCTAACCTAGCCTAACCTAACCTAGCCTAACCTAACCTAACTAACCACCTATATCTTTGTGTATTAGGTCTTAAGCATTCCAAATTGGTTTTGTTGTAGCGTTTGTTCAGTGTAATCGTTAGACAGTCATCCTGCCGCCGCATTTAGGCCATTTCTAGTCTAGTTGTAATCCAGTTATTTTTAGTTTCATAATTGCGTAATTTTATTCCACTTGTAAAATTTTCGTAATCTTCGTTTTCGTGCTGATTTTGTAACCTAACCTAGCCTAACCTAACCTAGCCTAACCTAACCTAGCCTAACCTAACCTAGCCTAACCACCTATATCTTTGTATTAGAGTCTTACGCATTCCAAATTGGTTTTTGTTGGCATTTGTTCAGTGTAATCGTTAGACCAGTCATCCTGCGCCGCATTTAGGCCATTTCTAGTCTGGTTGTAATCAGTTATTTTTAGTTTCGCCAATTACGTAATTTTATTCCATTTGTAAAATTTTCATGTCTTCGTTTTCGTGCTGATTTTGTAACCTAACCTAACCTAACCTAACCTAACCTAGCCTAACCTAACCTAGCCTAACCTAACCTAACCTAACCTAATAACCTAACCTAACCTAACCTAACCTAACCTAACCTAACCACCTATATCTTTGTGTATTAGAGTCTTAAGCATTCCAAATTGGTTTTGTTGTAGCATTTTGTTCGGTGTAATCGTTAGACAGTCATCCTGCACCGCATTTAGGCCATTTCTAGTCTAGTTGTAATCGGTTATTTTTAGTTTCATAATTGCGTAATTTTATTCCATTTGTAAAATTTTCGTAATCTTCGTTTTCGTGCTGATTTTGTAACCTAACCTAACCTAACCTAGCCTAACCTAACCTAACCCTAACCACCTATATCTTTGTGTATTAGAGTCTTAAGCATTCCAAATTGGTTTTGTTGTAGCGTTTGTTCAGTGTAATCGTTAGACCAGTCATCCTGCGCCGTATTTAGGCCATTTCTGAATCTAGTTGTAATCCAGTTATTTTTAGTTTCATAATTGCGTAATTTTTATTCACTTGTAAAATTTTCATGTCTTCGTTTTTCGTGCTGATTTTGTAACCTAACTAACCACCTATATCTTTGTATTAGAGTCTTAAGCATTCAAATTGGTTTTGTTGTAGCATTTGTTCAGTGTAATCGTTAGACCAGTCATCCTGCGCCGCATTTAGGCCATTTCTGAATCTAGTTGTAATCCAGTTATTTTTAGTTTCATAATTGCGTAATTTTTATTCACTTGTAAAATTTTCATGTCTTCGTTTTTCGTGCTGATTTTGTAACCTAACCTAATACCTATATCTTTGTATTAGAGTCTTAAGCATTCAAATTGGTTTTGTTGTAGCATTTGTTCAGTGTAATCGTTGAACCAGTCATCCTGCGCCGTATTTAGGCCATTTTCTAGATCTAGTTGTAATCAGTTATTGTTAGTTTCATAATTGCGTAATTTTTATTCACTTGTAAAATTTTCATGTCTTCGTTTTCGTGCTGATTTTGTAGCCTAACCTAACCACCTATATCTTTGTATTAGAGTCTTAAGCATTCAAATTGGTTTTTGTTTAGCATTTGTTCAGTGTAATCGTTAGACAGTCATCTGCGCCGCATTTAGGCCATTTCTAGTCTAGTTGTAATCAGTTATTTTTAGTTTCCTTAATTACGTAATTTTATTCCACTTGTAAAAATTTTCATGTCTTCGTTATTCGTGCCGATTTTGTAACCTAACCTAATAACCTAACCTAACCTAACCTAACCTTACCTAACCTAACCTAATACCTATATCTTTGTGTATTAGAGTCTTAAGCATTCCAAATTGGTTTTTGTTGTAGCATTTGTTCAGTGTAATCGTTAGACAGTCATCCTGCGCCGCATTTAAGGCCATTTCTAGTCTAGTTGTAATCAGTTATTTTTGGTTTCATAATTACGTAATTTTATTCCATTTGTAAAATTTTCATGTCTTCGTTTTCGTGCTGATTTTGTAACCTAACCTAGCCTAACCTAACCTAACCTAACCTAACCACCTATATCTTTGTGTATTAGAGTCTTAAGCATTCCAAATTGGTTTTTTGTTGTAGCATTTGTTCAGTGTAATCGTTAGACAGTCATCCTGCGCCGCATTTAGGCCATTTCAAGTCTAGTTGTAATCAGTTATTTTTAGTTTCATAATTACGTAATTTTATTCCACTTGTAAAAATTTTCATGTCTTCGTTATTCGTGCCGATTTTGTAACCTAACCTAACCCTAACCACCTATATCTTTGTGTATTAGAGTCTTAAGCATTTCAAATTGGTTTTTTGTTGTAGCATTTGTTCAGTGTAATCGTTACACAGTCATCCTGCGCCGCAATTTATGCCACTTCTAGTCTAGTTGTAATCAGTTATTTTAAGTTTCATAATTACGTAATTTTATTCCACTTGTAAAAATTTTCATGTCTTCGTTTTTCGTGCTGATTTTGTAACCTAACCTAACCTAACCTAATAACCTACCCTAACCACCTATATCTTTGTGTATTAGAGTCTTAAGCATTCCAAATTGGTTTTGTTGTAGCATTTGTTCAGTGTAATCGTTGAACCAGTCATCCTGCGCCGCATTTAGGCCATTTCTAGTCTAGTTGTAATCAGTTATTTTTAGTTTCATAATTACGTAATTTTATTCCACTTGTAAAATTTTCATGTCTTCGTTTTTCATTGCTGATTTTGTAACCTAACCTAACCTAACCTAACCTAACCCTAACCACCTATATCTTTGTGTATTAGAGTCTTAAGCATTCCAAATTGGTTTTGTTGTAGCATTTTGTTCCAGTGTAATCGTTAGACAGTCATCCTGCGCCGCATTTAGGCCATTTCTAGTCTAGTTGTAATCAGTTATTGTTAGTTTCATTATTACGTAATTTTATTCCACTTGTAAAAAATTTCATGTCTTCGTTTTTCGTGCTGATTTTGTAACCTAACCTAACCTAACCTAACCCTAACCACCTATATCTTTGTGTATTAGAGTCTTAAGCATTTCAAATTGGTTTTTTGTTGTAGCATTTGTTCAGTGTAATCGTTAGACGGTCATCCTGCGCCGCATTTGGGCCATTTCTAGTCTAGTTGTAATCCAGTTATTTTTAGTTTCATAATTACGTAATTTTATTCCATTTGTAAAATTTTCGTATCTTCGTTTTCGTGCTTTGATTTTGTAACCTAACCTAACCTAACCTTACCTAACCTAACCTAACCACCTATATCTTTGTGTATTGAGTCTTAAGCATTCAAATTGGTTTTGTTGTAGCATTTTGTTCCAGTGTAATCGTTAGACAGTCGTCCTGCGCCGCATTTAGGCCATTTCTGAATCTGGATTGTAATCAGTTATTGTTAGTTTCATTATTACGTAATTTTATTCCACTTGTAAAATTTTCGTAATCTTCGTTTTCGTGCTGATTTTGTAACCTAACCTAACCTAACCCTAACCCTAACCACCTATATCTTTGTGTATTAGAGTCTTAAGCATTCCAAATTGGTTTTGTTGTAGCATTTGTTCAGTGTAATCGTTAGACAGTCATCCTGCGCCGCATTTAGGCCATTTCTGAATCTAGTTGTAATCAGTTATTTTTAGTTTCATAATTACGTAATTTTATTCCATTTGTAAAATTTTCATGTCTTCGTTTTTCATTGCTGATTTTGTAACTAACCTAACCTAACCTAACCTAACCCTAACCACCTATATCTTTGTGTATTAGAGTCTTAAGCATTCCAAATTGGTTTTGTTGTAGCATTTGTTCAGTGTAATCGTTAGACAGTCATCCTGCACCGCATTTAGGCCATTTTCTAGCCTAGTTGTAATCAGTTATTCTTAGTTTCATAATTACGTAATTTTATTCCACTTGTAAAATTTTCATGTCTTCGTTTTCGTGCTGATTTTGTAACCTAACTAACCTAACCTAACCCTAACCACCTATATCTTTGTGTATTAGAGTCTTAAGCATTCCAAATTGGTTTTGTTGTAGCATTTGTTCAATTAATCGTTAGACAGTCATCCTGCACCGCATTTAGGCCATTTTCTAGCCTAGTTGTAATCAGTTATTCTTAGTTTCATAATTACGTAATTTTATTCCCTTGTAAAATTTTCATGTCTTCGTTTTCGTGCTGATTTTGTAACCTAACCTAACTAACCTAACCTAACCCTAATACCTATATCTTTGTGTATTAGGTCTTAAGCATTCCAAATTGGTTTTTGTTGTAGCATTTGTTCAGTGTAATCGTTAGACAGTCATCCTGCGCCGCATTTAGGCCATTTCTAGTCTAGTTGTAATCAGTTATTTTTAGTTTCATAATTACGTAATTTTATTCCATTTGTAAAAATTTTCATGTCTTCGTTTTTCGTGCTGATTTTTTAACCTAACCTAACCTTACCTCACCTAACCCTAACCACCTATATCTTTGTGTATTAGAGTCTTAAGCATTCCAAATTGGTTTTTTGTTGTAGCATTTGTTCAGTGTAATCGTTAGACAGTCATCCTGCGCCGCATTTAAGGCCATTTTCTAGATCTAGTTGTAATCAGTTATTTTTAGTTTCATAATTGCGTAATTTTATTCCACTTGTAAAATTTTCATGTCTTCGTTTTCGTGCTGATTTTGTAACCTAACCTAATAACCTAACCTAACCTAACCTAACCCTAACCACCTATATCTTTGTGTATTAGAGTCTTAAGCATTCAAATTGGTTTTGTTGTAGCATTTGTTCAATTAATAATCGTTAGACCAGTCATCCTGCGCCGCATTTAAGGCCATTTCTAGTCTGGATTGTAATCAGTTATTGTTAGTTTCATAATTACGTAATTTTATTCCATTTGTAAAATTTTCATGTCTTCGTTTTCGTGCTGATTTTGGCAACCTAACCTAACCTAACCTAACCTAATAACCTAACCTAACCTAGCCTAACCTAACCTAATACCTATATCTTTGTGTATTAGAGGTCTTAAGCATTCCAAATTGGTTTTATTTGTAGCATTTGTTCAAATTGGTTTTGTTGTAGCATTTGTTCAATTAATAATCGTTAGACAGTCATCCTGCGCCGCATTTAGGCCATTTCTAGTCTAGTTGTAATCCAGTTATTTTTAGTTTCATAATTACGTAATTTTATTCCATTTGTAAAAATTTTCATGTCTTCGTTTTCGTGCTGATTTTGTAACCTAACCTAACCTAACCTAACTAACCTAACCTAACCACTATATCTTTGTGTATTAGAGGTCTTAAGCATTCCAAATTGGTTTTGTTGTAGCATTTGTTCAGTGTAATCGTTGAACCAGTCATCCTGCGCCGCATTTAGGCCATTTCTAGTCTAGTTGTAATCAGTTATTTTTAGTTTCATAATTACGTAATTTTATTCCATTTGTAAAATTTTCGTAATGTCTTCGTTTTCGTGCTGATTTTGTAGCCTAACCTAACCTTACCTAACTAACCTAACCACCTATCTTTGTGTATTAGAGTCTTAAGCATTCCAAATTGGTTTTGTTGTAGCATTTGTTCCAGTGTAATCGTTAGACGATCATCCTGCGCCGCATTTAGGCCATTTCTAGTCTAGTTGTAATCAGTTATTTTTAGTTTCATAATTACGTAATTTTATTCCACTTGTAAAATTTTCGTAATGTCTTCGTTTTCGTGCTGATTTTGTAACCTAACCTAACCTAACCTAACCACCTATATCTTTGTGTATTAGAGTCTTAAGCATTCCAAATTGGTTTTATTTGTAGCATTTTGTTCCAGTGTAATCGTTAGACAGTCATCCTGCGCCGCATTTAAGGCCATTTCTAGTCTAGTTGTAATCAGTTATTGTTAGTTTCATAATTACGTAATTTTATTCCACTTGTAAAATTTTCATGTCTTCGTTTTCGTGCTGATTTTGTAGCCTAACCTAACCTAACTAACTAACCTAACCTAACCTAACCCTAACCACCTATATCTTTGTGTATTAGAGTCTTAAGCATTCCAAATTGGTTTTGTTGTAGCATTTTGTTCCAGTGTAATCGTTGAACCAGTCATCCTGCGCCGTATTTAGGCCATTTCTAGTCTAGTTGTAATCCAGTTATTTTTAGTTTCATAATTACGTAATTTTATTCCATTTGTAAAATTTTCATGTCTTCGTTTTTCGTGCTGATTTTGTAACCTAACCTAACTAACCCTAACCACCTATATCTTTGTGTATTAGAGTCTTAAGCATTCAAATTGGTTTTTGTTGTTGCATTTGTTCAGTGTAATCGTTAGACAGTCATCCTGCGCCGCATTTAGGCCACTTCTAGTCTAGTTGTAATCAGTTATTTTAAGTTTCATAATTACGTAATTTTATTCCACTTGTAAAATTTTCATCTTCGTTTTCGTGCTGATTTTGTAACCTAACTAACCTAACCTAACCTAACCTAACCTAACCACCTATATCTTTGTGTATTAGAGTCTTAAGCATTCCAAATTGGTTTTGTTGTAGCATTTGTTCCAGTGTAATCGTTAGACAGTCATCCTGCGCCGTATTTAGGCCATTTCTGAATCTGGATTGTAATCAGTTATTTTTAGTTTCATAATTACGTAATTTTATTCCATTTGTAAAAATTTTCATGTCTTCGTTTTCGTGCTTTGATTTTGTAACCTAACTAACCTAACCTAACCCTAACCACCTACATCTTTGTGTATTAGAGTCTTAAGCATTCCAAATTGGTTTTGTTGTGGCATTTGTTCAGTTTAATCGTTAGACAGTCATCCTGCGCCGTATTTAGGCCATTTCTAGTCTGGTTGTAATCAGTTATTTTTAGTTTCATAATTGCGTAATTTTATTCCACTTGTAAAATTTTCATGTCTTCGTTTTCGTGCTGATTTTGTAACCTAACCTAACCTAACCTAACCTAACCTAACTAACCACCTATATCTTTGTGTATTAGAGTCTTAAGCATTCCAAATTGGTTTTTGTTGTAGCATTTGTTCAGTGTAATCGTTAGACAGTCATCCTGCGCCGCATTTAAGGCCATTTCTGAATCTAGTTGTAATCCAGTTATTTTTAGTTTCATAATTACGTAATTTTATTCCATTTGTAAAATTTTCATGTCTTCGTTTTCGTGCTGATTTTGTAACCTAACCTAACCTAACCTAACCTAACCTAACTAACCTAACCTAACCACCTATATCTTTGTGTATTAGAGTCTTAAGCATTCAAATTGGTTTTGTTGTAGCATTTTGTTCGGTGTAATCGTTAGACGATCATCCTGCGCCGTATTTAGGCCATTTCTGAATCTAGTTGTAATCCAGTTATTTTTAGTTTCATAATTGCGTAATTTTTATTCACTTGTAAAATTTTCATGTCTTCGTTTTCGTGCTGATTTTGTAGCCTAACCTAACCTAGCCTAACCTAACCTAGCCTAACCTAACCTAATAACCTAACCTAACCTAACCACCTATATCTTTGTATTAGAGTCTTAAGCATTCCAAATTGGTTTTGTTGTAGCATTTGTTCAATTAATCGTTAGACAGTCATCCTGCACCGCATTTAGGCCATTTTCTAGATCTAGTTGTAATCAGTTATTGTTAGTTTCATAATTACGTAATTTTATTCCATTTGTAAAATTTTCGTAATCTTCGTTTTCGTGCTGATTTTGTAGCCTAACCTAACCACCTATATCTTTGTATTAGAGTCTTAAGCATTCCAAATTGGTTTTGTTGTAGCGTTTGTTCAGTGTAATCGTTAGACAGTCATCCTGCGCCGCATTTAAGGCCATTTTCTAGATCTAGTTGTAATCAGTTATTTTGGTTTCATAATTACGTAATTTTATTCCACTTGTAAAATTTTCATGTCTTCGTTTTCGTGCTGATTTTGTAACTAACCTAACCTAACCTAACCTAGCCTAACCTAACCTAACTAACTAACCTAACCACCTATCTTTGTGTATTAGAGGTCTTAAGCATTCCAAATTGGTTTTATTTGTAGCATTTGTTCAGTTTAATCGTTAGACCAGTCATCCTGCGCCGTATTTAGGCCATTTCTAGTCTGGTTGTAATCAGTTATTGTTAGTTTCATAATTACGTAATTTTATTCCATTTGTAAAATTTTCGTAATCTTCGTTTTCGTGCTGATTTTGTAACCTAACCTAGCCTAACCACCTATCTTTGTGTATTAAGTCTTAAGCATTCAAATTGGTTTTTGTTTAGCATTTGTTCAGTGTAATCGTTGAACAGTCATCCTGCGCCGCATTTAAGGCCATTTTCTAGATCTAGTTGTAATCAGTTATTGTTAGTTTCATAATTACGTAATTTTTATTCACTTGTAAAATTTTCATGTCTTCGTTTTCGTGCTGATTTTGTAACCTAACCTAATACCTATATCTTTGTGTATTAGAGTCTTAAGCATTCAAATTGGTTTTGTTGTAGCATTTGTTCAGTGTAATCGTTAGACGATCATCCTGCGCCGTATTTAGGCCATTTCTGATCTAGTTGTAATCAGTTATTGTTAGTTTCATAATTGCGTAATTTTTATTCACTTGTAAAATTTTCATGTCTTCGTTTTCGTGCTGATTTTGTAACCTAACCTAACCTAATAACCTAACCTAATAACCTAACCTAACCTAGCCTAACCTAACCTAACCTAGCCTAACCACCTATATCTTTATTGTATTAGAGTCTTAAGCATTCCAAATTGGTTTTTGTTTAGCATTTGTTCAATTAATCGTTAGACAGTCATCCTGCGCCGCATTTAGGCCATTTCTGAA
>JAGSMU010001163.1:0-13992 GCA_029286865.1 Teinopalpus imperialis
TGCAGCCAATTTTTATTGCGCAGCCAAAATTTTGTTTTGCTTCGTTTTTCGTGCTGGTTTTGCTCTGGATGGGTCAGTCCCGGTCCACAACCGTTTGAATCGGCGAAACCTGGAAAGACTGAGAATTAGGAAAAATCGACTTTCTTTGAAACCGCGTTATGAGTAACAGCCCTGTTTTATAAGGGAATCACCTATATCCTCTCGTTATTAAGTCCATAGTATCTCAAACAGTTTTTCTTGTAGTATTTGGTAATTGGCTAGACGCCGTTCTCGTGCATTCGAAGATTGCATTTTCTGGTTATCCGCTTACCTTCAGTTTTTATACTTACGTAATTTTAATAGATTCAGAAGCATTTTTTGTTTCTTCGCTTTTCGTGCTGTTTTGCTCTCGGCCGGTCAGTCCAGTTCACAAGCATCGAATCAGGAGGTAAAACCATAATAAGAAAAACACACAGAATTAGGAAAAATCGACTTTTCTTTGAAGGCATGGATTATACCACCACTATTGGTAAAAGAAAGCCCTGTTTTATAGGAAATCACCTATATCCTCTCGTTATTAAGTCCATAGTATCTCAAACAGGTTTTTCTTGTAGTATTTGTGTAGTCTAATCATTAGACACCGTTCTCGTGCCGCATACAGTTCATTTCTAGTTATAATCGCTTACCTTCAGTTTTATATTTACGTAATTTTTGTGCTTAGCAAAAAATTATTTCTCCGTGTTTCGTGCTGGTTTTTGCTCTAGGGTAGGTCAGTCCCAGTCCACGAAAACCGTTGAATCAAAGCAGAGAAACCTGGAAAGAAAAAGACGAGAATTAGGAAAATCGGCTTTTCTTTGAAACCGAGTTTTAATGGGTAAAGAAGCCTGTTTTAACATTCGTTTAACCTTATCGTTAGATACTCATCTTGCGCCGCATTTCGGCCATTTCTAGTTCACAATCTGTTGTTTTTAGTTTTATAATTACACGTAATTTTATTGCACTTGTAAAATTTTATTTCTTCGTTTTTTTCGTGCTGGTTTTGCTCTGGATGGGTCAGTCCCGGTCCACAACCTTTGAATCAGGCGAAATGTGGAAAAGACTGAGAGTAGGGAAAAATCGACTTCTTTGAAACCGAGGTGTAGTGGTGATGTCCTGTTTTATAGGAATTCACCGATATCTCTATTAATATTAGAATCTCAAACAGTCCAAATTTGTTTTATTCTTGCATTTGAACTGTGAAATATCTTATCGTAAGATACTCATCTTACGCGCCATTTCATTGTTTCTAGTTCCTAATCTATTTATTTTTTAGTTTTATAATTACGTAATTTTATTGCGCGCCAAGAATTTTATTTCCTCGTTTTCGTGCTGGTTTTGCTCTGGGTAGGTCGGTCGGTCACAACCGTTGAATCGAGAGCGAAACCTGGAAAGACTAGCGAGGTAGGAAAAATCGGCTTTTCTTTGAAACCGAGTTTTAGTGGCCTGTTTTAGCATTCGTTTAACCTTATCGTTAGATACCATCTTGCGCCGCATTTCGGCCATTTCTAGTTCTAATCTGTTGTTTTTAGTTTTATAATTATACATTTTATTGCCAAAAATTTTTAATTTCTTCGTTTTTCGTGCTGGTTTTGCTCTGGATGGGTCAGTCCCAGTCCACAACAGATCAGACGAAATGTGGAAAGAAAAGACTGAGTGAAAAAATCGACTTTTCTTTGAAACCGAGGTGTAGTGAGGGTGATGATGTCCTGTTTTATAGGAATTCGCGAGTATCTCTGTGTATTAGAATCTCAAAACCCAGTCTAAATTTGTTTTTTATTCTTGCATTCGTTTAATCTTATCGTAAGATACTCATCTTACGCCGCATTTCAGCCATTTCTAGTTCCTAATCTGTTATTTTAGTTTTATAATTACGTAATTTTTATTTAGCTAATAAATTTTATTTCTTCGTTTTTCGTGCTGGTTTTGCTCTGGATGGGTCAGTCCCGGTCCTAAACTTAGCAGATCAGGCTGGTATGGAAAGAAAAGATTTAGAATTAGGAAAGGCAGCGACATAACAGAAACCGAGGTTATGAGTGGTAAAGCCCTGTTTTTAGGGAAATAACCTATATCACCGTTATTAAGTCCATAGTATCTCAAACAGTTTTTCTTTAGTCTAATCATTAGACACCGTTCTCGTGCCGCATTCAGGCCATTTCATAGTTATAATCAACACCTTCGGTTTGCCCTTGCGTAATTTTAATGTGAGATTCACAAAAGATTTTTGTTTCTTCCTTTTCGTGCTGTTTTTGCTCTCGGCCGATCAGTCCGGTGCAAAGCATCGAATCAGAGTCAAAACCATAAGAAAAACACACAGAATTAGAAAAATCGACTTTTCTTTGAAACCGAGGTGTAGTGGTGATGTCCTGTTTTATAGGAATTCACCGATATCTTTATTAAGTCTCAAGCAGTCCAAATTTGTTTTTATTGTAGCATTCGTTTAACCTTATCGTGCTGGAAGTATATGCGCGCATTCGGCCATTTACAAGTTCTAGAAAATCATTATTTTAGTTTTATAATTACATAATTTTGTTGCGCCCAGCAAAAATTTTATTTCTTCATCCTTCGTGCTGGTTTTGCTCTGGAGTAGGTCAGTCGGTCCACAACCGTTAGATCAAAGCGAAACCTGGAAAGAAAAGACTGAGAATTAGGAAAAATCAGAGCTTTCTCTTTGAAACCAGAGTTTTAGTGGTAAAGCCCTGTTTTATGAAATCACCTATATCTATCGCTTTATTAAGTCCATAGTATCTCCAAACGGTTATATGGCATGAGTATTTGTATAGTCTAATCATTGAGACACCCGTTCTCGTGCGCATTCAGGCCATTTCTAGTTATAATCGCTTGCCTTCAGTTTATACTTACGTAATTTTAATGGAATTCTAAACATTTTTGTTTGCTTGCTTTTGGTACTGTTTTTGCTCTCAACCAGTCAGTCAGTTCACAAGCATCGAATAAAATTAAAACCTGTAAAGAAGCTTACACAAATTAGGAAAAATCGACTTTTTCTTTGTGAACCGTGGTCTATACCACTATTGGTAAAACCATTTTATAGGAAATCACCTATATCCTCGTTATTAAGTCCATAGTATACCGGCGGACTTGTGCTGTGTAATTCAATTGTGAACACGTTCTCGTGCGCCGCATTCCAGGTATTTCTGATTATAATAATCGCTTACCTTCGGTTTTATGCTTACGTAATTTTAATGGAATTCTAAACATTTTGTTTCTTCCTTTTTCGTGCTGTTTTTGTTCTCGGCCGGTCAGTCCCAGTTCACAAGCATCGAATCAGATTAAAACCATAATAAGAAAAACACACAGGGTGGAAAAAATCGACTTTTCTTTGAAAATGGTCTATACCACTATTGGTAAACCCTGTTTTATGAAGGAAATCACCTATATCCTCTCGTTATTAAGTCCATAGTATCTCCAGTTTTTTCTTGTAGTATTTTGTGCCGTCTAATTATTAGACACCGTTCTCGTGCCGCGTCAGGCCATTTCTGGTGTAATCGCTTACTGCCTTCAGTTTAATACTTACGTAATTTTAATGGAATTCCTAAACATTTTGTTTCTTCCTTTTTCGTGCTGTTTTGCATTTGACCGGTCCGGTCCCAGTTCTGCGAGAAAGCATCGAGATCCAGGTAAAACCTGTAGAAAAACCTTGCAGATTAGGAAAAAATTGACTTTTTCCTTTAAAACCGTGGTCTATACCACTATTGGTAAGCCCTGTTTTATAAGAATTGCCCTATATCCTCTCGTTATTAAGTTCATAGTATCTCAAACAGTTTTTCTTGTGGTATTTGTGTAGTCTAATCATTAGACACAGTTCTCGATGCCGCATTCAGTTCATTTCTGGTTATAATCGCTTACCTTCAGTTTTATATCTACGTAATTTTATTGCATGGCAAAATTTTATTTCCTCGTTTTTCGTGCTGGTTTTGCTCTGGGTGGGTGGTCCCGGTCCACAACCACGTTGAATCAAGCGAAACCTGGAAAGAAAAGACTGAGAATTAGGAAAAAATCGACTTTTTCTTTGGAAACCGCGTTATAGTGGTACAGCCCTGTTTTATAAGGAAATCACCCCATATCCTCTCGTTATTAAGTCATAGTATCACCAAACAGTTTTTCTTGTATTTGTGCTTAGTCTAATTATTAGACACCGTTCTCTAAAATGCATGGCTGGAGGCCATTTCTGGTATGACCAAGCTTTTGCTTCGGTTTTATACTTACGTAATTTTAATGGGATTCTAAACATTTTTGTTTCTTCCTTTTTCGTGCTGTTTTTGCTCTCAGCTTCGGTCAGTCCCAGTTCACAGCATCGAATCAGGTAAAACCTGTAAGAAAACACCCACAGAATTAGGAAAAATCGACTTTTCTTTGAAACCGTGGTCTGCTATTGGTAAAAGCCCTGTTTTATAGGAAATCACCTATATCCTCTCGTTATTGAGTCCATAGTATCTCAAACTGATTTTCTTGTGAAGTATTTGTATGATCCCTAATTATTAGACACCGTTCTCGTGCCATTCAGGCCATTTCTAGTTATCTAGATTCTGTATACTGTTATTTCTGCGGCTCTTACAGCTTCATCGGATACAGAGCTCTCACCCGGAACTGAGGGGTCCGTGGTGGTTTATTACCCAACCGTGTTTTTGCCTGCTGTGGTTCTTACTTACACAAAGCGCTCATAAGCTGGGCGTGTCGCTCTACTCTTTGATCTCACACCTATCTAATGATGCACCCCAAGTTTGCCAGTTCCTATTTCTATATTGTATTGATTCTCGAGTGGAGGATGAGTGATGATAATGACGTGCGAGGGTATCCGGTATGCGAACCTAGCCTCTGACGGACGCCACCACCTGTTATCATATCAATCGGAAGCTGTGGGCGGTAGGAACCGCCCTGACGCATGAGTGTAGCGGAATAATATACGCGGTAATCGCGAAGATTGCGTCGCGCTCGGAGGCGAGGGCGACGCGACGAGGTGTTTGCACTGTGTGGGTCAGGGTCCGTTGGACGGCGTTAGTTCCCCATGAAGTGGGGTCGTCGGAACGTAGTGACAGGGTCTGGTTCGTAGTTACCGTTTGGATCCCGGATCATTAGGTTGCGGACGTTTACCACTAGCGGGTTAGAATGCGGCGCTTTCTCAAGAAGAAGCGCTGCGAGGATTTGAGGTATTCCGGTACGACAGGGTATGTAAGTCACTGTACTGCAGATCGATGTTGCGTTGAATTTTGGCTCTTTCTTCCGTTTGATTCTGGAGTGAAACGGTTTTGAACCGTTTGATCATTTATTTTGATTTCGGCTACGTGGGCGAAGACGACGCCGACTGAATATAATAGGCCTTACGCAGTCAATATTATAGAAGGAGTTTGTCTTAAGGACATTTTGCTTTTAGCGCAGTGGGCAGGTGAAGCCGGCTCGCGACAAACGACCAACTATTCCTCGCATTTTATAATATAGGAAGTTGAGTTTACGGTCAAAGGTGACCCCTAGGTATTTGACCGTTTCACAGGAGATGGGACGAGTCGAAGATCGTGATGCGTCCTAGCTTTCTGCGGTTAGATACTGATGCAGTGCAGAATGGATCGGATGAGCCTCTCAAGAAGAAGACTGCTGCGCTTTATCGGGTTAATTTCGTTCTCATAACCAGAAACCACTCGGCGAGGCGGTTGGCTGGCTTGGAGTCGGATGAGTGATACGGCCCTTGTGTAAAGTTTGAATGAGCGGCGGTATCGTCTGCGAAAACAGACTGACCTGCGGATCTTTCGGGACATCGCGTGTAAAGTGAGAATAAGAGGGAAAGACAGGCCTGAGGACACCTGCTAGGAGCGGCCACGAAGCGAGGGCGCGTGCCGTCGACTCGATATCGAAAGGTACGATTCGACAAAGGAAGGCTCGTATGATGCACGAACACTGTCTGAGTATGTTGATGGAGTGAAGTTTATAAATTAAACCGTTGTGCCAGACTTTGTCGAATGCCTTTGCGACATCGAAGAATAGTGCCAGTACCGATGGGGTTTTTCAGGGTTGGCTACCTGCGAATATTAATGTTCCACGTTAAGCGGAAGGCCTGTTGAACGCAGGAGTGCGTATTCCTAAACCCGAACTGTTCGTCGGAAGTAATCTATTAGCTGGGACGTGTTCTTTAAGTCGCCTAAGAATAATCCTTTCGTATGCTGCTTGCCCGGAGTTCAGGGGAGACTGATTGGGCGATGCTGAAGTGAGGGAGGTTCCCCTACGCGGTTTGTGCGGTTTTAGGTATCATGACATCCCGCTTCCTTCCAGGCATCCGGGAAGGAGCAGCTGGAGGAGACGTATTGAATAAATGCCACAAGGAGGCAGATGATATTAGCAGAAGCACTGGTATTTTAATCCCGTCAGGACCGGGAGCTGACTCTTGCAGTTTTTTATAATGTTGGTGACCTCAATGGGCGGTCACGGGGACTTCTGCTGATTCGCCGCTGGTGGCAAAGTAACGACGCCCTAAGCGCCACGTTCACCTTTCGGAGGTAGTCTTGGTCCGCGGGGAGTTCATGGGGCGTGACCTCTGGGCTATCCGCGAGATATTCGGCTTTCTGGAGTCGTCACGAATGCGGAAATGGTATCCGGTATTAAAATTAGAGGCGGCATTTGTGTGATGGTGTGGCGAGACCCTGCGCCACACGCCAGTAGGCAGTATTCGAAGGCTCGAGGTCTGCCTAGCAGGTCGCCCCTGGTTTTGATCGTTAATGAATTTTGGCGCTCTTTGGACCTCCCTTGGAGGGCGAAACGCAGTCTAACGCGATTAACATCCGTGGAACATCTATCGTGGCGAAGCTTTGCCGCGCGGTTTTGATCGCCAGTCGGCGGAGACTCGAGGAAGGACCGAATTGATCGGTCGGCGGGATAGTCTTTAGAATAACTTCGACGGCCGAACTGGGTGTGATTAAAGAGTCGATCGCCCGAAACGCCTTGTCAGGTGAGGGTCGATCTCTCGTTGAAATATCTGGCGCTGGGTGGTCGTGAAACCCTGGGTTTACCGCTGAGCACGCCAGTTGACTATGGTTTGGTCTGTAGCGAGGACCTCGCCTGTCGGTGGCCCAGCAGGGAGCACCGACCTATGATCCGATGATAATTCATTGTAGCGGTTCGATGGGATCGACCCGCTAGGGTGATCTTTTGATTAACGCAATATCTAAAACGTCCGGGTGTTTTGACGTGTAAAGTTTAGAGCGTAACGTGTGTCGGGGAGACGGGGGCTATAACGTCAAGAGCTATAAAAAGAGCCCATGAGGCGTGAAGCGCCTGCCGTTTTGTTCTCCTTGTCAGATGCCAGGAGGCATGTTTGCTGTTTAGGTCACCTGCTAAGACGTGCCGGTGACCCTAAGTTGATTAGGGTCCTGATGTCCGATTCTAGAACTGTTTCGTCAGGGTGATGATAGATAAGCCGAGGCGATAAACTATCAGGCGCGGGCAGAATCGCCACCCTACTGCGCGGTGGCTTCTATGTTTGTTAATGGAACCTCGAGAGCGGTGCGCAGTGCAAAGCACCTTTGCTTGAAATGAATGGGGTGCCACTTGGCACGCGAGCCAGACAACCGCCACCCGCGGATGACTTTCTATAATTTGGGTCGCCGGATATTATGGCGGCAGGACAGAAGGTTGCTGCACTAACAACGTCGACGTTGTGTTTCTTCGTGGATCGCTTCGCCGTCGCGAGACCTGGAGTCCGTCCGCGTTGAAATACGCAGGAACGATCAGAGCGGGGACTCGACCTAATGGTAGCCATTGGAGACAAGAACTAGGGGTTGCTACTGGGCATGGGACAAATCTGGAGAGCCAGAAGAAGACTATGGTGCCCAGCGCGTTTCTGCAGTGATCTGCAGCATTTCGAAGGAGCGTTTTGGCCTGCTGGAAGCGGGATCCCATGTTGGTGAGTCCTCAGGGCGTTGAAATCGACAGGCGCTGATGAAGTTAGCGAGTAAAGTAATTGGGTTTTGCACGCCGCAGAGGTTGAGGTGTGGCCTGCACGCTGAGGTGGCAGGCTGCACAGGGAAGGTTGTAGCCTGGTGATAGGCGCGACATTTGCGCGCGCCATAGCAGGAGGCATTACTTGAGCTGGCTTTGCAGTGGCCTTAGGAACGCAGGGGGCAGCGGGTTTGAAGTGGGCTGGGCGCAGCTGTAAGATTGAGGCGGGCCTAGGAGCAAGCGGCGCAGCCCGCCACAGCAGGATGGCGGGGTTGGTGTCGCTTTTTTGGTTTGGCACGCCGGAAATTTTGGAAGTAGTCCGCCGCGTTGCCTCTGCGGCGCTTACGGGATTTTCCGCGATAACTCGCTGGGTGGCCCTCTGCCCTCACATAGGCAGAAAGCACGCTGGGGGCTCTGTCGCTCCGGAGGTGCCCGAACAGTCCGGGAATTCATGGTCCCCGATGCATTTGACGCATCTGGGCCTGGCAAAACAGTTTCTGGCCGAGAGTGGCCGTAGAGTGTTGGCAGTGACGCTGTCCAGCAGGAGTCCCGCGTTTGAGGCCTCCACGGAGGATATGCCCGGAGGGGCGCAAGGGTCTTGAAGATTGAAAATGGCCTTGCCTTCTGGAGGTCAGGTCAGGGCCGGCCAGAGTGGGGCATTAGTTTTGTGCGGATCTTTGTCATCCTGCGCGCATCGGACGGGAAGTCTTAGAACCATAAGGATCGGATCCTTCTCCAGTTCACCAATACCAGATGGGAGACGCAGATAACGACCCGGAGTTTCCTTTTCTTCCGGGAGGAGGACATAGGTGTGAAACCTATGTTTTTCTCGCGCAGCAGTTTCGTGACGCGCGGAGTCACCTACTGTCTGTAGGTTCAGCGGCCTTTTGAGCCTTGGGCACGTAAATTTTTAAATTGGCGAACCACCTGGGGCAATCAGTCATTGGACTTTTCTGGATTACAGGGCGGGAGCTTCGTTTTGCGCTCCGCAGAAGAGCGCTGGCGAGCCCTGAGGGGCTACCTTCTTCGCCCTACGGTGTGGCGGTCGGCGAGACTGAACCCGGCCCGCGGATACGTGGCCCGTGTGACGACGGCTGAGCAATTTCCTCTTGTTTGGTGACAGGGGTGACTTCCTCGTCGATGACTACCTCCCATGTCCCGTGCAGGAGGACTCCGAGTCTGAGTCGGAGTCGACCGTGATCGGGGAGAAAGACGGAAGGTGGCAGGAGCGCGCGGAAGGCGCTACGGTTGCAATTTCGTTTGGTGATGATGGAGTCCATTGATTGCGGGCTGTCGCTGAAGGCGACCGCGGAGCTTCTGGAGTGGCGCATGAAGGAAGCCCATAGTTCGGGAGCTGGCCGCCTGAAAGAATGCCTGCGTCGTGCTGGCGTCCATCGCTATTTCGCTTTGGGGCTTAAGGCCCGTCCACGAAAAACCGGTTTATTGTCCCCGCCGCGTGAAGGTGTAAAACAAAACTATACCACAATAAAATCCCTGGCGTCTTGGGTACGCGCTTAGGGTACCTGTCGGTCGCCTGGCGACAGAATAGCAATGGCCGCCTCTGGGGCGGCAGGTGTGGCAAGCACAGTCGCGCTGGATCCGGTGGGCGCGCAAGGTAGGCGCGCGGGTATCACAGGTGCGCAGTGACGCACTCACTTCCTGGGGCGGTAGATCCGCCGCGCTTTGGTCACTTACACATGCACTGGTCGGTTTTCGCTTGGCGCGGTACTACTACTACCACCGATGATGATGCAGACACTAATTAACGCACTGTGAATCGCTGGTAGTAACTGGGCGTCGGCTGTATGAAACGCCGGGCACTTCCGGGACGATCCTCGAGGATCGAGTGGAATGGAAACCACCAACACCTTTCTGGTTATAATCAGCACCTTCGTGGTTTTATACTTACGTAATTTTTAATGGAATTCTAAACATTTTGTTTCTTTTTTCGTGCTGTTTTGCTCTCGGCCGGTCAGTCCCAGTTCACAAGCATCGAATGAGTAAAACCTGTAAGAAAACACACAGAATTAGGAAAAATCGACTTTTCTTTGAGAGCCGTGTCTATACCACTATTGAGTAAAGAAACCCTGTTTATAGGAAATCCACTATATCCTCGTTATTAAGTCATGGTATCTCAAACAGTTTTTCTTGTAGGCATTTGTGTAGTCTAATCATTGGGCCGCCGTTCTCGTGCCACATACGGGCCATTTTCGTTTATAATCTTGCAGCCAGTTTCATTTACGTAATTTTATTGCACTTGTAAAAATTTTATTTCTCGTTTTCATTACATGGTTTTGCTCTGGTCAGTCGATACGGTCCAAAATCGTTGAATCAGGCGAAACCTGGAAAGAAAAAGACAGAGAATTAGGAGAAAAATCGACTTTTCTTTGAAACGTTATAGTGGGTACGGCCCAGCCCCGTTTTATAGAAATCACCTATATCCTCTCGTTATTAAGTCCGCCAAATATCTCCAAACGGTTTTTTTCTTGTAGTATTTGTGTAGTGTAATTATTAGACACCGTTCTCGTGCCGCATTTCGGGAAGCCATTTCAGTTATAGTCGCTTACCTTCGGTTTTATACTTACGTAATTTTAATGTAATTTTACAACGATTTTTGTTTCTTCCTTTTCGTGCTGTTTTTTGCTTCTGACGGTCAGTCCCAGTTCACAAGCATCGAATAAATTAAAACCTGTCAGAAAAACACCGCACACAGAATTAGGAAAAAATCGACTTTTTCTTTGAAACCGTGGTCTATACCACTATTTGGTAAACCCTGTTTTATAGAAATCCTGTATATCCTCGTTATTAAGTCCATGAGTATCTCAAACAGTTTTTCTTGTGTAGTATTTGTGTAGTCTAATTATTAGACTGCCATTCTCGTGCCGCATTGAATACCACAAGTTATAATCAGCACCTTCAGTTTATACTTACGTAATTTTAATGGAATTTTAAACGTTTTGTTTCTTCCTTTTCGTGCTGTTTTTATCTCAGCGGTCAGTCCCAGTTCACAAGCATCAGATAAAGTAAAATAACAAAACACACATAATTAGGAAAAATCGACTTTTTCTTTGGAGCAAAGGTCTATACCACTATTGGTGGCCTGTTATAGAAATCACCTATATCACTCGTTATTAGTCATAGTATCTCAAACGGTTTTTCTTGTAGTATTTGTGTAGTCTTATCATTAGACACCGTTCTCGTGCCGCATTCAGTTCATTTCTGTTATAATCGCTTACCTTCAGTTTTATATTGACGTAATTTTGTACTTGTAAAAATTATTTCCTCGTTTTTCGTGCTGGTTTTGCTCTGGGTAGGTCAGTCCCGGTCCACAACCGTTAGATCAAAGCGAAACCTGGAAAGAAAAAGATTGAAATTGGAAAAAATCGACTTTTCTTTGAAACCACGCGTTATAATTAACAGCCCTGTTTTATAGGAAATCACCTATATCTCTCGTTATTGGTCATAGTATCTCCAAACAGTTTTTTTTTCTTGTGGTATTTGTGTAGTCTAATTATTGGGCCTGCCGTCCTCGTGCCGCATTCAGGGCGTTATAATCCTTACCTTCAGTTTTATACTTACGTAATTTCCCAATGGAATTCGGCATTTTGTTTCTTTTTTCGTGCTGTTTTGCTCTCGGCAGTCAGTCCCAGTTCTGAAGCATCAGATCAGGTAAAACCGCAGAAAAACACACAGGAATTTGAGAAAAAAATCGACTTTTTCTTTGGGAAACCGAGATTAGCCAGTGGTGATGTCCTGTTTTATAGAATTCACCGATATCTTTATTAGAATCTCAAGCAGAACCTAATTTGTTTTTATTTTGTAGCATTCGTTTAACCTTGTATCGTTAGATGCTATGCGCCGCATTACACGGCCATTCTGGTTCCTAATCTGTTATTTTTAGTTTTATAATTACGTAATTTTATTGCTTAACAAAAATTTTTATTTCTTCGTGTTCGTTAACAGTTTGGCTCTGGGTAGGTCGGTCGGTCACAACCGTTGAATCAAGCGAAACCTGGAAAGAAAAGACTGAGAATAAAGGAAAAAATCGACTTTTTCTTTGAAACCGAGTTTTTAATAGTGGTAAAGCCCTGTTTTAGCATTCTGAACTTAACCTTATGTTGGGCCTCCTTGCGCCGCCGCATTTCGGCCATTTCACAGTTCTAATCTGTTGTTTTTAGTTTGTAATTTGCGCCATTTATTGCTTCTACCAAAAATTTTTATTTCTTCGTTTCATTTTGGTTTTGCTCACCGGATATGGTTCCAGTCCCGGTCCGCAGCAAGTTGGTCGGCGAAACCTGGAAAGAAAGACGAAATTAAGGAAAAATCGACTTTCTTTGACCGCGTTATAGTGGGCAGCCCTGTTTTATAGGAAATCACCTATATCTCTCGTTATTGGTCATAGTATCTCCAAACAGTTTTTTTTTCTTGTGGTATTTGTGTAGTCTAATTATTGGGCCTGCCGTCCTCGTGCCGCATTCAGGGCGTTATAATCCTTACCTTCAGTTTTATACTTACGTAATTTCCCAATGGAATTCGGCATTTTGTTTCTTTTTTCGTGCTGTTTTGCTCTCGGCAGTCAGTCCCAGTTCTGAAGCATCAGATCAGGTAAAACCGCAGAAAAACACACAGGAATTTGAGAAAAAAATCGACTTTTTCTTTGGGAAACCGAGATTAGCCAGTGGTGATGTCCTGTTTTATAGAATTCACCGATATCTTTATTAGAATCTCAAGCAGAACCTAATTTGTTTTTATTTTGTAGCATTCGTTTAACCTTGTATCGTTAGATGCTATGCGCCGCATTACACGGCCATTCTGGTTCCTAATCTGTTATTTTTAGTTTTATAATTACGTAATTTTATTGCTTAACAAAAATTTTTATTTCTTCGTGTTCGTTAACAGTTTGGCTCTGGGTAGGTCGGTCGGTCACAACCGTTGAATCAAGCGAAACCTGGAAAGAAAAGACTGAGAATAAAGGAAAAATCGACTTTTTCTTTGAAACCGAGTTTTTAATAGTGGTAAAGCCCTGTTTTAGCATTCTGAACTTAACCTTATGTTGGGCCTCCTTGCGCCGCCGCATTTCGGCCATTTCACAGTTCTAATCTGTTGTTTTTAGTTTGTAATTTGCGCCATTTATTGCTTCTACCAAAAATTTTTATTTCTTCGTTTCATTTTGGTTTTGCTCACCGGATATGGTTCCAGTCCCGGTCCGCAGCAAGTTGGTCGGCGAAACCTGGAAAGAAAGACGAAATTAAGGAAAAATCGACTTTTCTTTGACCGCGTTATAGTGGGCAGCCCTGTTTTATAGGGAAATCACGCCTATATCCTCTCGTTATTAAGTCACATAGTATCTCCAAACAGTTTTTCTTGTAGTATTTGTGTGGTTGAATTATTAGACACCGTTCTCGACGCCGCATTCAGGCCATTTCTAGTTATAATCCTTACCTTCAGTTTTATACTTACGTAATTTTAATATATTTATTTATATTTAAGCTAGCTAGTTTCGAGTCATAGGCCGTAGTCACCACCATAAGTTTGTTCTGTTGCCGCTCCTAAATTATTAGAGAAACAAGTTGACTTGTTTTACCTTTTTATTTTTTTTCAGAGGACATTTAGTAAACATTAGGACTTACTAGCTAGCATTAATGTTCGGAATGAGACTAATTCTAAGCGACTCTCTATCAGTATGGGTACCAACAAGTTCTGTGATATGCTGATAGTGCTGTTATTTGTATCTACCTCAGTTGGTGTGTACCGCGTTTTTATTTGTATTTTCTACCATCGATCTGAAACCAGAATCATCCAACCCATGTTCGCCAATGCTCTCGTATTATAACTTTCCTTTTCTTATGCTTCTTATTACATATAGTAGTAGAAATGAATGCAAGGTATAATTATAGAAATATTACTGTTGATTTTTGACAGCCGACACTTGTATCTAGATGATGATGTGAGCAGCATGAGTGTTAGCTAGATCGGATCACGTCCTCACAATACTGCGGTGTTTCGTTCAGAGACTGTCGATATTTAAGCTAG
>JAGSMU010001165.1:0-17984 GCA_029286865.1 Teinopalpus imperialis
CGATGGTTGCGGGCCGGGACTGACCGGCCGAGCAAAAACAGCACAGAAAAGGAAGAAACAAAAATTTTAGAATGCGATTAAAATTACGTAAGTATGAAAAGCCAAAAAGGTGGTGATTAAAACTAGAATTAGCCTGAATACGGCACGAGGAGCAGTGTCTAATGATTAGACTGCACAAATACTACAAGAAAAACAAATTGGAGATGCTGGACTTAATAACGCGAGGATATAGGTGAATTCTATAAAACGGGGCTTTACCACTATGCCTCGTTTCCGAAAAGTCGATTTTTCGCTAATTCTGTACGTTTTCTTACAGGTTTTGCCAATTCGATAGTTGCCGGAGCCGGGACCTGATAAGCCGAGAGCAAAAACAACACAGAAAAGGAAGAAACAAAAATTTTAGAATGCGATTAAAATTACGTAAAGTATAAGAAAACTAAGGTGAATTGATTAAAACTAGAATTAGACTGTTCGGCTTTTGAGAACGGTGTCTAATGATTAGACTACACAAATACTACAAGAAAAACAAATTGGAGATGCTATGGACTTAATAACGCGGATATGGGTGAATTCCTATAAAACAGGGCTTTACCACTATGCCTCGGTTTCAAAGAAAAGTCGATTTTCGCGCTAATTCTGTGCGTTTTTCTTACAGGTTTTACCTGATTCGATAGTTTACCAGGCCAGGACTGACCGACCGAGCAAAACAACACAGAAAAGAAAGGAAACAAAAATTTTAGAATGCGATTAAGAGTACGTGAGACAGAAACTAAGGTGAGTGATTAAAACTAGAATTGGCCTGGATACGGCACGAGAACGGTGTCTAATGATTAGACTACACAAATACTACAAAAACAAATTAGGTCACTATGGACTTAATAACGCGAGGATATAGGTGAATTCCTATAAAACAGGGCTTTACCACTATACCTCGGTTTCAAAAGAAAAAGAATCGATTTTTCGCTAATTCTGTGCGTTTTTCTTACAGGTTTTACCTGATTCGATGGTTGCGGGCCAGGACTGACCGGCCGAGAGCAAAAACAACACAGAAAAGGAAAAGAAACAAAAATTTTAAGTCACGATTAAAATTACGTAAGTATATGAAAACTAAGGTGAGTGAAGTTAAAACTAGAATTGGCCTGAATACGGCTGAGAACGGTGTCTAATGATTAGACTACACAAATGCTACAAGAAAAACAAATTGGAGATGCTGTATGGACTTAATAACGCGGGGATATATAGGTGAATTCCTACTCTAAAACAGGGCTTTACCACTATACCTCGGTTTCAAAGAAAAAGTCGATTTTTCGCTAATTCTGTGCCGTTTTTCTTACAGGTTTTGCCTGATTCGATGGTTGCAGACCGGGACGGCGGCCGAAACAAAAACAACACAGAAAAGGAAGAAACAAAAAAATTTTAGAATGCGTTAAAATTACGTAAGTATGAAAACTAAAAGGTGGTGATTAAAACTAAATTGGCCTGAATACGGCACGAGAACGGTGTCTAATAGTTAGGCTACTGTCTGCAGAAAAACTTTCAGACCGGGATACTATGGACTTAATAACGCGAGGATATGGGTGAATTCCTATAAAACGGGGCTTTACCACTATGCCTCGGTTTCCAAAGAAAAGTCGATTTTTCGCTAATTCTGTGCGTTTTTTTCTTACAGGTTTTGCCTGATTCGATGGTTGCGGGCCGGGACTGACCGGCCGAGAGCAAAACAACACAGAAAAGGAAGAAACAAAAATTTTTAGAATGCGATTAAAATTGCGTAGGTATAGAAACTAAAGGTGAGTGATTAAAACTGCTTAAATTGGCCTGAATACGGCACGAGAACGGTGTCCTAATGAGTTAGACTACACAAATACAAAAAACAAATTGGAGATGCTATGGACAATAACTTGCGAGGATATAGGTGAATTCCTATATAAAAACAGAACTACCACTACCTCGGTTTCGAAAAAGTCGATTTTCAGCGCTAATTCAATGCGTTTTCTTACAGGTTTTGCCTGATTCGATGGTTGCGGGCAGGACTGACCGGCCGAGAGCGAAAAACAACACAGAAAAGGAAGAAACAAAAAATTTTAGAATGCGATTAAAATTACGTAAGTATGAAAACTAAAAGGTGAAATTGATTAAAACTAAGGTGGCCTGAATACTGACACGAGAACGGTGTCTAATGATTAGACTACTGTCTACAAGAAAACAAATTGGGATGCTATGGACTTATACTTGGGATGCGGTGAATTCCTACAAAGCAGAGACTTTATACCTCGGTTTCAAAAGTCGATTTTTCGCTAATTCTTCCGCGTTTTCGCAGGTTTTCACCTGAGATTCGTGGTTGCGGGCCAGGACTGGCCGTGAGAGCAAACAGCACAGAAAAGGAAAAACAAAAATTTTTAGAATGCGATTAAAATTACGTAAGTATATGAAAACTAAAGATTGGTGATTAAAACTAGAATTGGCCTGAATACGGCACGAGAGCGGTGTCTAATAGTTAGACTACACAAATGCACAGAAAAACAAATTGGGAGATGCTGGATATGCTTACGAGGGATGCTGGTGAATTCCTATAAAACGGGGCTTTACCATACCTCGGTTTCAAAGAAAAAGTCGATTTTTCGCTAATTCTGTGCGTTTTTTTCTTACAGGTTTTGCCTGATTCGATGGTTGCGGGCCGGGACTGACCGGCCGAGCAAAACAACACAGAAAAGGAAGAAACAAAAAAATTTTAGAATGCGATTAAAATTGCGTAAGTATGAAAACTAAAGGTGAAATTGATTAAAACTAGAATTGGCCTGAATACGGCACGAGAACGGTGTCTAATAGTTAAGACTACACAAATACTACAAGAAAAACAAATTAGGAGATGCTATGGACTTAATAACGCGAGGATATAGGTGAATTCTATAAAACAGGGCTTTACCACACTATACCTCGGTTTCAAAGAAAAAGTCGATTTTCGCTAATTCTGTGCGTTTTTCTTACAGGTTTTGCCTGATTCGATGGTTGCGGGCCGGGACTGACCAGCCGAGAGCAAAACAGCACAGAAAAGGAAGAAACAAAATTTTAGAATGCGATTAAAATTACGTAGTATGAAAACTAAGGTGAGTGATTAAAGCCTTAGAATTGGCTGAATACGGCGGGGCAATTATTAATGAGTTAAGACTACACAAATACTACAAGAAAAACAAATTGGAGATGCTATGGACTTAATAACTTGGCGAGGATATGGGTGAATTCCTATAAAACAGGGCTTTACCACTATACCTCGGTTTCAAAAAGTCGATTTTCGCTAATTCTGTGCGTTTTTCTTACAGGTTTTGCCTGATTCGATGGTTGCGGGCAGGACTGACCGGCCGAGAGCAAAAACAGCACAGAAAAGGAAGAAACAAAAAATTTTAGAATGCGATTAAAATTACGTAAGTATGAAAACTAAAGGTGAGTGATTAAAATAGAATTGGCCTGAATACGGCACGAGAACGGTGTCTAATGATTAAGACTAACACCGATACTACAAAGAAAAACAAATTGGAGATGCTATGGACTTAATAGCAGGGATATAGGTGAATTCCTATAAAGCAGGACTTTACCACTGCCTGGTTTCAAAGAAAAATCGGTGCTACGCTAATTCTGCATACGTTTTCTTACAGGTTTACTGATTCGATGGTTGCGGGCCCGGGACAGCTTCAGCCGAAACAAAACTGCTTACAAAAGGAAAAACAAAATTTACAGAATACGTTAAAGTACGTAAGTACCAAAACTAAGGTGATTCAAAAGCCAGGTAGCTGAATGGCTGAGAGCAGGTGTCATGAAGTTAGGCTACACCAATGCAGAAAAACAAATTGGAATGCTATGGACTTAATAACGCGAGGGATATGGGATGAGATTCCTATAAAACAGGACTTTACCACTATACCTCGGTTTCAAAGAAAAAGAATCGATTTTTCGCTAATTCTGTGCGTTTTTTCTTACAGGTTTTGCCTGGATTCGATGGTTGCGGGCCGGGACTGACCGGCCGGACAACAACGAAAGGAAGAAACAAAAATTTTAGATGCGATTAAAATTACGTAAGTATGAAGAAAACTAAAGGTGAGTGATTAAAACTAGAATTGGCCTGAATACGGCACGAGCAGTGTCTAATGAGTTAGACTACACAAATACTACACAAGAAAAACAAATTGGAATGCTATGGACTTAATAACGCGAGGATATAGATTGAATTCCTATAAAACAGGGCTTTACCACTATACCTCGGTTTCAAAGAAAAGTCGATTTTCGCTAATTCTGTGCGTTTTTCTTACAGGTTTTGCCTGATTCGATGGTTGCCAGGCCGGGACGACCGGCCGAGAGCAAAAACAGCACAGAAAAGGAAGAAACAAAAATTTTAGAATGCGATTAAAATTGCATGAAGTATGAAAACTAAAGGTGAGTGATTAAAACTAGAATTATGGCCTGAATACGGCTTTTGAGAACCCGGTGTCTAATGAGTTAGACTACACAAATACTACAAGAAAAACAAATTGGAGATGCTGCTATGGACTTAATAACGCGAGGATATAGGTGTTCCCATAAAACGGGGCTTTACCGCACTATACCTCGGTTTCAAGAAAAAGTCGATTTTCGCTAATTCTGTGCGTTTTCGCCCACAGGTTTCACTGATTCGATGGTTGCAGGCCGGGACTGACCGGCCGAGAACGAAAACTAACAGAAAAGGAAGAAACAAAAAAAATTTTAGAATGCGATTAAAAATTACCGTAAAGTAGCAAAGCCAGGTAGGTAAGTTAAAGCTAAATTCGGCTGAATGGCGGAACGGTGTCTAATGATTAGACTACACAAATGCCTACAGAAAAAATTAGAGTCATGGAACAGCAGGGATATAGGTGAATTCCTATAAAACAGGGCTTTACCACTATACCTCGGTTTCAAAGAAAAAGTCGATTTTTCGCTAATTCTGTGCGTTTTTTCTTACAGGTTTTGCCTGATTCGATGGTTGCGGGCCGGGACGGCCGGCGGAAGCAAAACAGCACAAAAAGGAAAAACAAAGGCACTAGAATGCGATTAAAATTACGCTGAAAGTATGAAAACTAAAGGCAGGTGAATTCATTAAATTGGCTGAATCTGGCACAGAGCAGTGTGTGATTCATTACACAATGCTCACAATTAGGTCACTGAACTTAATAGCGCAGGGATATGGTGAATTCCTGCCGAGCAGGCTTCCTCGGTTTCAAAGAAAAAGTCGATTTTTCGCTAATTCGCAATGCGTTTTCTTACAGGTTTTTGCCTACCAGTTCGATGGTTGAGGCCGGGACTGACCGGCCGAGGCAAAAACAGCACAGAAAAGAGGAAAAGAAACAAAAATTTTAGAATGCGATTAAAATTGCGTAAGTATGAAAACTAAAGGTGAAGTGATTAAAGCTAAATTAGCTGGAATACATGCGAGCAGTGTCATAGTTGGAGCTACACAAATACAAGAAAAACAAATTGGAGATGCTATGGACTTAATAACGCGAGGATATAGGTGAATTCCTATAAAACAGGGCTTTACCACTATACCTCGGTTTCAAAAGTCGATTTTTCGCTTTAATTCTACCGCGTACATTTTCTGCTACAGGTTTTACCTGATTCGATGGTTGCGGGCCGGAAGGACTGACCGACCGAACAAAACAGCACAGAAAAGGAAAATAAAATTTTGAGGAATGCGATTAAAATTACGTATTATATGAAAACTAAAGGTGAGTGATTAAAACTAGAATTAGCTGAATACGGCACGAGAACGGTGTCTAATGATTAGACTACACAAATACTACAGAAAAACAAATTGGAATGCTATGGACTTAACGCGAGGATATAGGTGAATTCCTATAAAACAGGGCTTTACCACTATACCTCGGTTTCAAAGAAAAAGTCGATTTTTCGCTAATTCACCAGTAACGTTTTTCTTACAGGTTTTGCCTGATTCGATGGTTGCGGGCCGGGACTGACATCGACCGGAAACAAAACAACACAGAAAGGAAGAAACAAAAATTTTAGAATGCGATTAAAATTACGTAAGTATAAAGAAAGGAAACTAAGGTGAAGTGAATTAAAACTAAGGGTAGGCCTGAACGGATACAAACGGATTACATTCACGAATTGGTTCGCGGACTTAAACCGTTTATGGAACGTACCGCCACTGGTTTCGAAAGTCGTTTTTGCCGATCGATTATGCGTTTTGTTGCGGCACGGACACAGTTTAGGCGAGATTTGCGGGCCAGGACTGACCGACCGAGAACAAAAACAACAGAAAAGGAAGAAACAAAAATTTTAGAATGCGATTAAAGTACGTAGTATAAAAAAGAAACTAAAGGTGAGTGATTAAAACTGAGATTGGCCTGAATACGGCACGGGGAACGGTGTCTAATGATTAGACTACACAAATACTACAAGAAAAACAAATTAGGAGATGCTATGGACTTAATAGCGAGGATATAGGTGAATTCCTATAAAACAGGGCTTACACCACTATACCTCGGTTTCAAAAGAATCCGGTGATTTTCGCTAATTCTGTGCGTTTTCTTACAGGTTTTACCTGATTCGATGGTTGCAGGCCGGGACTGATAAACCGAGAGCAAAAAGCAACGCACAGAAAAGGAAGAGCAAAATTTTAGAATGCGTTAAATTACGTAAGTATGAGAAAACTAAGGTGAGTGATTAAAACTAGAATTGGCCTGAATATTACAGGGGCAATTATCTAAAAGCAGTTAAATTCCCCAAATACAAGAAAAACAAATTGAGTCACTGGACTTATACTTGCAGGGATGGAGTGAATTCCCTCAGAAACAGGGCTTTACCACCTATACCTCGGTTTCAAAAGAAGTCGATTTAAAAGCTAATTCCTGTGCGTTTTTCTTACAGGTTTGCTGGATTCAGTGGTTTGCGGGCCGGACGTAAGCCGAGAGCAAAAAGCAACACGAAAAAGGAAAACAAAATTTCGTCACGATTAAAATTGCGTAAGGTATAGAAACTAAGGGTGAGTAGATTCCAGCAAATTTAAGCACAAGATACGCTGGAACGGTGTCACAATGAGTTAGACTACACAAATGCTAAAGAAAAACAAATTGGAGATGCTATGGACTTAATAACGCGAGGATATGGGTGGATTCTATAAAACGGGGCTTTTACCTATACCTCGGTTTCAAAGTCGATTTTCGCTAATTCACAATACGTTTTTCTTACAGGTTTTACCTGGGATTCAATGGGTTGCAGGCGGGACTGACCGGCCAAGGAAGCAAAAACAGCACAGAAAAGGAAGAAACAAAAATTTTAGAATGCGTTAAAATTACGTAGAGAGTATGAAAACTAAAAGGTGGGTAGTTAAAAGCTAAGATTGGCCTGAATACATTTTAAAAGGCGAGTTAATCTAATGATTAGACTACACAATACAAAAAAAACAAATTAGGTCATATGGACTTATATAGGGATGCCAGGTGAATTCCCTATAGAACTTGGGCTTTACCACTATACCTCGGTGAACAAAAGTCAGTTACTGCTTCAAGGTTGCAATGCGTTTTCACTTTGGGTTTTGCCTAGTTCGATGGATTGCGGGCCAGGACCCAGCCAGCCAAGGCAAAAACAATACAGAAAAACAAAAGTAGAATCACGATTAAATTACGTAGAGTATAACTAAAAGGGAATTGGAAATTATGAATTAAAACTGGGAATTGGCCTGAATGCAGCACGAGAACGGTGTCTAATGGATTAGACTACACAAATGCCACAAGAAAAAAACAAATTGGAGATGCTATGGACTTAATAGCAGGGATATACGGTGAATTCCTACAAAAACAGGGCTTACCACCTATACCTCGGTTTCGAAAAAGTCAGTTACCATTAAAATTCTGTCGTTTGCCTGCTTACAGGTTTTACTGATTCAGTAGTTTGCGGGCCGGGACTGACCGATAGCCGAGAGCAAAAACAACACAGAAAAGGAAGAAACAAAAATTTTTAGAGATGCGATTAAAAATTACGTAAGTATGAAAACTAAAGGTGAGTATTGATTAAAACTAGGAGATTAGCTGAATACGGCACGAACGGTGTCTGAGTTAAGACTACACAAATGCTACAAGAAAAACAAATTGGAGATGCTATGGACTTAATAACGCGAGGATATAGGTGAATTCCTATAAAACAGGGCTTTACCACTTTATACCTCGGTTTCAGAAAAGTCAGTTACTACGCTAAATTCACCGTGCGATTTTCGCCTGGGTTTTGCCTGATTCGATGGTTGCAGGGCAGGACTGACCGGCCGAGGAAACAAAAACAACACAAAAGAAAAAGGAAAAACCAAAATTTTAGGATTACATGATTCAAAATTACATGCAAAGTATAGAAAACTAAAGGTGAGTAATTCCACTTCACAATTATTTCAGAATACAGCTGAGAACGAGGTCATCATAGTTCAGACTACTAATCTAAGAAAAAAAACAAATTAGGTCACTGCTGGACTTATACTTGCGGGATGCTGCAGATTCCCGCAAAAAAGCAGAGCTTCACCTTTCGCCACCTCCGGTTTCAAAAAGTCGATTTTCCTTTAATTCTGTGCGTTTTTCTTACAGGTTTTACCTGGATTCAGTAGTTTGCGGGCAGGACACAATAAGCCGAGAGCAAAAACTTTCTAACCTGAAAAGGAAAAACGAAATTTTAGAATGCTGATTAAAATTCCGTAAATTGCTGAAAAGCTAAAGGTGGAAGTGATTAAAACTAGGAATTGGCCTGGATACGGCGCGAAGGCAGGTGTCTAGTTAGGCTACACAAATACTACAAGAAAAAATAAATTAGGTCTGTGGACAGCAAGGGATGCCTGGTGAATTACAAAAACAGGGCTTGCTATACCTCGGTTTTTCAAAGAAAAAAGGAAGTCGATTTTCGCTAATTCTGTCGCGTTTTTCTTACAGGTTTTGCCTGAGTTCGATGGTTGCCGGACCGGGACTGACCGGCCGAGAGCAAAAAACCAGCCTGAAAAGGAAGAAACAAAAATTTTTGAGATGCGATTAAAGTACGTAGAGTACTTAAATAAAGGTGGAGTGATTAAAGCTAAAATTGGCTGGAATACGGCTGAGGGGCGGTATCTAATGATTGGAATACACAAATACAAAGAAAAACAAATTGGAGGATGCTGGACTTATACTTGCGGGATATAGGTGAGGATTCTAAAACAGGGCTTTCCCCTCTCGGTTTCAAAAAGTCGATTTTCATAAATTCTATGCGATTTTCTACGGTTTCACCTGATTCGATGGTTTGGGCAGGACTGATGACTAAAACCAAAAGCAAAGCCTGAAAAGGAAAAGAAATAAAAGTACAGAATGCGATTAAAATTACGTAAAGTATAAAGAAACTAAAGGTAGGTGGTCCAGCCAAATTGGCCTGGTTCCGGAGCGGTGTCTAATGATTAGACTACACAAATGCTACAAGAAAACCGATTGGAGTGCTGTGGACTTAATAACGCGAGGATATAGGTGAGATTCCGCAAAAGAAACGGGCTTTACCACTATACCTCGGTTTCAAAAGAATCGATTTTCGCTAATTCTGTGCGTTTTTCTTACAGGTTTGCCTGATGATTCGATGAAGTTTGCGGGGCGGGACTGAAATGCGGCAAACAAAAACTTAACTTTTAGAAAGGAAAAACCAAAATTTTGAAATGCGATTAAAAGTACGTAAAGATGTAACTAAAAGGTTAGAGTGGTCCAAAAACTAGAATTGCTTTACAAGATAAGACACAGAACGGTGTCATAGTTAAGACTACTACAAATACTACAAGAAAAAACAAATTAAGAGTCTATGGACTTATACTTGCAGGATAGAGATTCCTATAAAAAACAGGCTTTACCTGCTCACCTCAGTTTAAGAAAAGTCGATTTTCCTTCATTCGTGCGTTTTCACTTACAGGTTTACTGATTCGATGGTTGCGGGCGGGACCAGCCAACCCGAAAACCAAAAAGCACAGAAAAGGAAAAACAAAAGAATTTTAGAATGCGATTAAAATTACGTAAGTATGAAAACTAAAGGTGAAAATTGATTCAACTAAATTGGCTGAATACACATGCAAGGCAATTATCTAATGATTAGACTTCACACAAATGCTACAAGAAAAAACAAATTGGAGATGCTATGGACTTAATAGCGAGGATATAGGTGAATTCCTATAAAAACGGGGCTTTACCACTATACCTCGGTTTAAAAGAGTCAATTTTTCGCTAATTCTATGCGATTTTCTGGAGTTTACCTGATTCAGTGGTTGCGGAGCGGGACCCCAATGGCCAAAACCAAAACAACTAGAAAAGGAAAAACAAAAATTTTAGAATGCGATTAAAATTACGTAGTATGAAAACTAAAAAGAATTGAGTGATTAAACTAGAATTTAGCTGGTCGGCACGAGGAGCAGTGTCTAATGATTAGACTACACAAATACTACAAGAAAAAGCTCGTAGATGCTATGGACTTAATGCTTGCGGGGATCATAGGTGAATTCCCTATAAAGCAGAGCTTTATACCTCGGTTTAAAAAGTCAATTTTTCGCTTCAATTCTGTACGTTTCTTACCAGGTTTTATGATTCGGTTGCGGGCCGGGACTGACTCGGCCGAGCAAAAACAACACAGAAAAGGAAGAAACAAAAAATTTTAGAATGCGATTAAAATTACGTAAGTATGAAAACTAAAGGTGAAATTGATTAAAACTAGAATTGGCCTGAATGCAGCAAAGAACGGTGTCTAATGATTAAGACTACACAAATACTACAGAAAAACAAATTGGATGCTATGGACTTAATAACGCGAGGATATAGGGTAGATTCCTATAAAACAGGGCTTTACCACTATACCTCGGTTTCAAAGAAAAAGTCGATTTTCGCTAATTCAATGCGTTTTTCTTACAGGTTTTGCCTGATTCGATGGTTGCAGGCCGGGACTGACCGACGAGGAAACAAAAACAGCACAGAAAAGGAAGAAATAAAAATTTTAGAATGGAATTAAAATTGCACGTAAGTATGAAAGCTAAAAGGTGAGTGATTAAAATAGAATTGGCTAGATACGGCACGAGAGCAGTGTCACAATGAGTTAGACTACACAAATACACAAGAAAAACAAATTGGAGATGCTATGGACTTAATAACGCGAGGATACCGTGATTCCCTACAAAAGCAGAACTGCCACTACCCTCGGTTTTAAAGTCGGTTACTGCTTCATTCTGTGCGATTTCGCACAGGTTTCACCTGGATTCGATAGTTTGGGCCGGGACTGACCGGCCGAGAGCTCAGAAACAGCACAGAAAAGGAAAACAAAAATTTTAGAATGCGATTAAAGATGCACGTAAGTATGAAAACTAAAGGTGAGTATTGATTAAAGAGCTAGAATTGGCCTGAATACGGCACGAGAACGGTGTCTAATAGTTAGACTACACAAATGCTACAGAAAAACCGGTGGAGATGCTATGGACTTAATAACGCGAGGATATGGGTGAATTCTATAAAACGGGGCTTTACCACTATACCTCGGTTTCGAAAAGAAAAAGTCCGATTTTCCTTCAAAATTCTGTCACGTTTCGCCTGGAGTTTCACCTGATTCGGTAGTTGAGGGCAGGACCCCAGTAATGAGAGCAAAAACAACACAGAAAAGGAAAAAGCTCAATTACAGGAATGCACAGTTAAATTACGTAAAATTATGAAAACTAAAGGTAAGGTGATTAAAAACTAGAATTAAGCTGGAGCCACGAGAGCAGTTATCTATGGATTAATTACACAATACTACAAGAAAAAAACAAAGTGGGAAGTCTGCTGGAACATAAGCAGGGATAGGTAATTCCATATAAAATAGGGCTTCACTGCTCCCCTCAGTTCAAAAGAAAAAAAAGTCAATTTTCGCCTAAATTCTGGCCGTTTTCACCTGAGTTCTTTCAGTTCGATGGTTGCGGGCCAGGACCGAAACCAGCCGAAACCAAAACAACCTGAAAAAGGGAAAAGAAACCAAAATTTCAGTCACGATTAAATTCACATGATGCCAAAACTAAAGGTGGTAATTCAACTAAAATTGCTTCCTGAATACATGCAGGGGCAGTTATCTAATGAAGTTAGACTACACAATACTACCGAAAATAAATTGGAGGATGCTGAACCGCCACTTGCGGGATGTAGGTGAATTCCTATAAAACAGGGCTTTACCACTATACCTCGGTTTCCCAGAAAAGTCGATTTTCGCTAATTCTGTGCGTTTTTCTTACAGGTTTTGCCTGATTCGATGATGGTTGCCGGAGCCGGGACTGACCGGCCGAGAGCAAAAACAGCACAGAAAAGGAAGAAACAAAAATTTTTGAATGCGATTAAAATTACGTAAGTATGAAGAAACTAAGGTGGTGTGAATTAAAAACTAGAATTGGCCTGAATACGGCACGAGAACGGTGTCTAATGATTAGACTACACAAATACTACAAGAAAAAAACAAAATTGGAGATGCTATGGACTATACTTGCGGGGATGCCAGTGGAATTCCCGCAAAACAGGGCTTTACCACTATACCACCTCGGTTTCAAAAAGTCGATTTTTTCGCTAATTCACAATATACGTTTTCTTTAGGTTTTACCTGATTCAATGGTGCAGGGCAGGACCAAACCAAGCCGAAACCAAAACAACACAAAGGAAAAACAAAATTACGAATGCGATTCAAAATTACGTAGTACCGAAAACTAAGGTGGTGATTAAAACTTCGATTGGCCTGAATACGGCACGAGAACGGTGTCTAATGATTAGACCTACAAATACTACAAAAGAAAAAAACAAATTGATGCTATGGACTTATACGCAGGATGGTGGAATTCTCTAAAACAAGGGCTTTACCATCACCTCGGTTTCAAAAAGAGTCGATTTTCGCTAATTCACCATACGTTTTCTTCTGGGTTTTACTGGTCGATGGTTGCAGGCCGGGACTGAAAATGAAAGCCGAGGAAACCATTTTAACCTGAAAAGGAAAAGAAACAAAAATTTTAGAATGCGATTAAAATTACACGTAAGTGTAAACTAAAGGTGGAGTGAGGTCCAAAACTAGAATTATGGCCTGAATACGCTGAGAACGGTGTCTAATAAGTTAAGACTACTGTCTACAAGCTCCGATGCGTCTATGGACTTATACTTGCGAGATGGTGAAATTACAAAACAGAGGCTACCCTATACCTCGGTTTCAAGAAAAAAAGTCGTTTTCGTAATTTCTAGTAGATTTTCACCAGGTTTCACCTGGTAGATTCAGTGGTTGCGGTTGGGACGAAAATGCAGCCGAGCAAAAACAGCACAAAGAAAAAGAGGAAAAACAAAAATTTTAGAATACGATTAAAATTACGCCAAGTATGAAAACTAAAAGGTGAGTGATTAAAAACTAGAATTGGCCTGAATACGGCACGGGGAGCAAGTGTCTAATGATTTAAGGCTACCTAAAATACTACAAGAAAAAAACAAATTGGAGATGCTATGGACTTAATAACGCGAGGATATGGGTGAATTCTATAAAAACAGGGCTTTACCACTATACCTCGGTTTCAAAAGTCGATTTTCGCGCTAATTCTGTGCGTTTTTCTTACAGGTTTGCCTGATTCGATGGTTGCGGGCCAGGACTGACCGGCCGAGAGCAAAAAACAACACAGAAAAGGAAGAAACAAAAATTTTAGAATGCGATTAAAGTACGTAAGTATGAAAACTAAAGGTGAGTGATTAAAACTAGAATTGGCCTGAATACGGCGCACGGAGCAGTGTCTAATGATTAGACTACACAAATACTACAAGGAAAAACAGAGTGGAATCTTATGGACTTAATAACTTGCGGGGATGCCGTTCCTATAAAACGGGGCTTTACCACTATACCTCGGTTTCAAAGAAAAAGTCGATTTTTCGCTAATTCTGTTTTCTTACAGGACTTTGCCTGATTCGATGGTTGCGGGCCGGGACACGGCCGACCGAGAGCAAAAACAACAGAAAAGGAAAACCAAAATTTTGAATGCACGTTAAAGTACGTAAGTGCGAAAACTACAAAAGGTGGTGATTAAAGAGCTAGATTGGCCTGAATACGGCACGGGAACGGTGTGTCTAATGAAGTTAGACTACACAATCTACAAAAAACAAATTGGAGATGCTACTAGACTTAAACTCTTGCAGGATATAGGTGAATTCCTATAAAGACAGGCTTCTACCATCACCTCAGTTTTAAAAAGTCGATTTTCCTTCAAATTCTGTGCGATTTTCTACAAGGTTTTACCTGATTCAGGTAGTTGCGGACGGGACTGACTCGGCGAGAGCAAAACAACACAGAAAAGGAAGAAACAAAAAATTTTAGAATGCGATTAAAATTACGTAAAGTATGAAAACTAAAGGTGAGTGATTAAAACTTCAATTTAAGCACGAATACGGCGCGAGAACGGTGTCTAATAGTTAGACTACACAAATGCTACAAGAAAAAAACAAATTGGAGATGCTATGGACTTAATAACGCGAGGATATAGGTGAATTCCTATAAAACGGGGGCTTTACTATACCTCGGTTTCAAAGAAAAAAGTCGATTTTTTCGCTAATTCTGTGCGTTTTTCTTACAGGTTTGCCTGATTCGATGGTTGCGGGCGGGACTGACCGGTGAGCAAAAACAACACAGAAAAAGGGAAGAAACAAAAAATTTTAGAATGCGATTAAAATTACGTAAGTATGAAAACTAAAAGGTAGTGATTAAAACTAGAATTTAAACAGAATACGGCGCACGAGAACGGTGTCTAATGATTGTTAAGACTACACAAATACTACAAGAAAAACAAATTGGAGATGCTATGGACTTAATAACGCGAGGATATAGGTGAATTCCTATAAAACAGGGCTTTCCTTCACCTCAGGTTTCAAAAGAAAAGTCAGGATTTTCGCTAATTCTGTGCGTTTTTCTTACGGTTTTTGCCTGATTCGATGGTTTACTGACCGGACTGACCGGCCGAGAGCAAAAACAGCACAGAAAAGGAAGAAACAAAAAATTTTAAGAATGCGATTAAGACTGCGTAAGTATAGAAAACTAAGGTGAGTGATTAAAACTAGAAATTGGCCTGAATACGGCACGAGGAGCAGTGTCTAATAGTTAGACTACACAAATACTACAGAAAAACAAATTGGAGATGCTATGGACTTAATAACGCGAGGATATAGGTGAATTCTATAAAACAGGGCTTCACTATACACCTCGGTTTCAAAAGTCGATTTTCGCTAATTCTGTGCGTTTTTTTCTTACAGGTTTCACCTGATTCGATGGTTGCGGGCCGGGACGATAGCCGGCCGAGAGCAAAAACAACAGAAAAGGAAAACAAAATTTTAGAATGGAATTAAAAGAGTACGTAAGTATGAAAACTAAAGGTGAGTGATTAAAACTAGAATTGGCTGAATACCTTTTTTGAAAGGGCAGTTATCTAATGGGTCTAGACTACTGTCTAAGAAAAAACAAATTGGAGATGCTATGGACTTAATAACGCGAGGATATAGGTGAATTCCTATAAAACAGGGCTTTACCACTATACCTCAGTTTCAAAAAGAAAAAAAATCGATTTTCTTTAATTCTACGTTTCACTAGGTTTCACCTGATTCAGTAGTTGCGAGGGCCAGGACTGGCCGGCCGAGGAAACAAAAACAACACAGAAAAGGAAGAAACAAAAATTTTAGAATGCGATTAAAATTACGTAAGTATGAAAACTAAAGGTGAGTGATTAAAACTAGAATTGGCCTGAATGCGGCACGAGAACGGTGTCTAATGATTAGACTACTAAAATGCACAAAGGAAAAACAAATTAGGTCACTATGGACTTATACTTGCGGATATAGGTGGGTCCCCTGCTCAAAAGCAAACTCCCACTATACACACCTCGGTTTCAAAGAAAAAGTCGATTTTCGCTAATTCGCAATGCGTTTTCTTACAGGTTTTGCCTGATTCGATGGTTGCGGGCAGAGCTGACCGGTACGAGAGCAAAACAGCACAGAAAAGGAAGAAACAAAAATTTTAGAATGCGATTAAAATTACGTAAAGTATGAAAACTAAAGGTGAGTGATTAAAACTAGAATTGGCCTGAATACGGCTTTGAGAACGGTGTCTAATGATTGAACTACACAAATGCACAAGAAAAACAAATTGGAGATGCTATGGACTTAATAACGCGAGGATATAGGTGAATTCCTATAAAACGGGGCTTTACTGTCCTCGGTTTCAAAAAAAAATTGATTACCAGCATTCTATGCGTTTTCCTTACAGGTTTTTCCTGATTCGGTAGTTGCAGGCCGGGACTGACCGGCCGGAAACAAAAACAACACAGAAAAGGAAGAAACAAAAATTTTAGAATGCGATTAAAATTACGTAAGTATGAGAAACCCATTCGTGAATTAAACTGAAATTGCGGCTGGGCCGGCGAGCAGGTATCTACAACTGAGTTAGACTACACAAATACTACAAGAAAAACAAATTGGAGATGCTATGGACTTAATAACGCGCGAGGATATAGGTGAATTCCTATAAAACAGGGCTTTACCACTATACCTCGGTTTCAAAGAAAAGTCGATTTCGCTAATTCTGTCGTTTTCTTACAGGTTTGCCTGATTCGATGGTTGCAGGCCGGGACTGACCGGCCGAGAAACAAAAAGCAACACAGAAAAGGAAGAAACAAAAATTTTTAGAGAATGCGATTAAAATTACGTAAGTATGAAAACTAAAGGTGAGTGATTAAAACTAGAATTGAATACGGCGCGAGGAGCAGTGTCTAATGATTAAAAGACTACACAAATGCACAAGAAAAACAAATTGGAGATGCTATGGACTTAATAACGCGAGGATATAGGTGAATTCCTATAAAACAGGGCTTTACCACTATATCAGTTTCCAAAGAATCGATTTTCGCTAATTCTGTGCGTTTTTCTTACAGGTTTTGCCTGATTCGATGGTTGCGGGCCAGGACTGACCGGCCGAGGCAAAAACAACACAGAAAAGGAAGAAACAAAAATTTTTAGATGCGATTAAAATTACGTAAAGTATGAAAACTAAAAGGTGAGTAATTAAAACTAGAATTGGCCTGAATACGGCACGAGAACGATTGTCACAATGATTAGACTACACAAATACTACAAAAGAAAAAAACAAATTGGAATGCTATGGACTTAATAACGCGAGGATATAGGTGAATTCCTATAAAACGGGGCTTTACCACTATACCTCGGTTTCAAAGAAAAGTCGATTTTTCGCTAATTCTGTGCGTTTTCTTACAGGTTTTGCCTGATTCGATGATTGCAGGCCAGGACTGACCAGCCGAAACAAAAACAACACAGAAAAGGAAGAAACAAGAATTTTAGAATGCGATTAAAATTACGTAAGTATGAAAACTAAAAGGTGAAGTGATTCACAAAAACTAGAATTAGCCTGAATACAGCACGAGAGCGGTGTCTAATGAGTTAGACTACACAAATCTCTAGAAAAAACAAATTGGAGATGCTATGGACTTAATAACGCGGGATATAGGTGAATTCCTATAAAACAGGGCTTTACCACTATACCTCGGTTTCAAAGAAAAGTCGATTTTCGCTAATTCTGTCGCGTTTTTCTTACAGGTTTTGCCTGATTCGATGGTTGCGGGCCGGGACTGACCGGCCGAGAGCAAAACAGCACAGAAAAGGAAGAAACAAAAATTTTTAGGAATGCGATTAAAATTACGTAAGTATGAAAACTAAAGGTGAGTGATTAAAACTAGAATTGGCCTGAATACGGCACGAGAACGGTGTCCTGTGATTGGAGCTACACAAATACTACAAGAAAAACAAATTGGAGATGCTATGGACTTAATAGCAGCGAGAGTATAGGTGATTCATAAAACGGGGCTGCATACCTCGGTTTCAAAGAAAAGTCGATTTTCGCTAATTCTGTGCGATTTTTCCGCGCACCGCCGATCATTGGCTATCATTGGCTGC